>BSAI01000072.1:5926742-5979571 GCA_036245035.1 Adrianichthys oophorus | reverse complement strand
CTAAATTGCAAAGAGAAGACGGCTGCAATCCTAAATTGCAAAGAGAAAGAAAAAGAAAAGTCTGGTTTCCTGGTGAGCAGAAAAAGCAGCAACAAAGTAGAAGAACTGTTTTGAACATGAATTACTGAGCAAAGGGAAAGGTGCGCGTTGTCTCCAGGAAAATGATCTGCATGAAAGTGAAGGGGATTTTTGATACGAGATTGATGACTCAAAGAGAAAAGAAACGTTCACAGCCACTGCATTTCAGAACAGAATACCACGTTTTCATTATTTCAATAAATCCTGAAATGTTCATCTGTTATTTTCTGCATTTTGTGACCAAAAAAAATGTTTACGTTGAAATATTTCTTCAAAGAAAAGTTTTGTGCAGAGTGAATTTTTCAGAAGGTCTGTCAGTAAAACAACACTTCTGAGTGGAGGAGAGTTTAAAACAAATAGTTGAATCCTCCATGTAAGATGAATAACCTGTGTTATTAGGGAGTAATTTCAACAGTATTACAATATGTTTAGTAGTTTATGAAATCAGCCAAGTATTGATTCAATAACATGACAGGAATTGACTGACGGAAGTTTTTTTCGTAGTGATTTAGAATTGCTGCCCTATGTTTTGTTCCTTTACAGACTTGATTATTGTATCAGTGTATTTCCTTGTCTGCTGAAACAATTGATCTGCTGCAGAATATAGTCAGACCTTTGCTGTATGAATCCTCATTATTGCTCCAGTTATACAGTTGGTGTCTGTTTCATTGATTTTAAAATATATTCTTCATTTAGTTTTTCTACTTTAAACTATTCCTCTATGGTTGAGAATATGAAAATAAGCCATATATTTATCATTGAACCAAAAAAAGTAAGAAGACTCATTATTAACTTTAGTTTTAATGTTTTTTGGTAAAATGCATGAAGTTTTTGCTGTCTTGTCTTTCAAAATCTATTATTTCCTTAAAAAGTCTCCAAAAAGAACATACAGCATGTTGCTCTAATTTTGGCTTGTATTTTGTTGTAGCTAGAATGAACGAACCCAGGTGTTCACCTTCAAGTGTGAAACATATGTGCTCCTTCAGTGTACTTCATCAGCACTCCAGGCTTTAAGACTCACAGCAGCTGCTTTTTGTACATTCAGGCAACACAAAGCACAACAGGAATATTTGAAAAGATTCACTTCTTTTAATTCTGTTCATTCATTCAGTTTTCAACCAGGCTCCATCTCTTTCAGGGTCACATGGTTGCTGGAGCCTATCCCAGCTACTGTCAACAAAAGACAGGGCACACGCTGGATGGTTTTGCCAGTCCATTGCAGGTCTTGTTTTACTTCAGAGTGAATCAAACGCATCCCCCACCTTTTGCTTGGCTGTATCCTTCTGTCTTCTCTTTTCCATGTGATTCGGGGTTTTGGCGATGCTTTCGGTTTGCATTCCAGGTACGCATCCTTTCCCAGCGTGGCTATGACCCGGACAGGGTTGTGAAAAAAGACTGGTGCTGATGCTGTGCAGAAAAAAAAAAAAAAAAAAACAGACACGGGTAAAGTTGACATTTTTTTAGGTCAAAACATAAATTTGCTCAACATTACAAACAAATTGATGGCGTCTGAGATTCTGATCAGAGATGTAAACAAACTGCATCAAATAATTATTATCAGCTGAAGGTGTTTGGCACTTTTTGTGATCCATGTTTAATGCTATGTGCAAATCTGGCTCTGCTTTTGCTGGAAATAATATATGTGTGCTGTTCTGTCTCCAACACTTTGCAATTAGGCTGTCAAAACTCTCATTGGCAGCAGCCTCTAAAAGCCTCTGCTTGGGAACTTTCTTTGTGTTCTTGAGCAGTGTTAGGTGCAAGCAGAGGTCTCAGAATGTATTGCGGTTCTGTGGCTGCATGGGAAACCAACATAAAAAAACCTTGTTTTATCAAAATTGTTGCAGTCAGAAAAAAAAAAAAGATGGAGTCACACTGAGCGGTTGCGTGAGAATTGAAAGTAAACATTAACAGAATGTGGAGCAGATGTTTTCACATCAACTCAACTACACAGAGACTGGTTTCATAAACATAAATGGCAATTTTTGTTTCTTCTTTTAAATTAACCTCATAAAAACAGAGTCCAAAAAAATGTGCGCTAATGCTCCAAGCAAATTCAAACAAAATACACAATGGGTGCTCTTGATAGGAAAAACTGTCAACTAAAAATGCCTGACTGATTTCTAGGTCCGATACTGCTACATATCCCTCAAAGAGACATTTTTCTCAGCTCAATATCTTGATATATTGGTGTAATTACAATAAATGCGGTCTAAATGTGGTTAGCCTCGTCTCAGTTTGTCTACTCCTAAATGACGTTAACTCCATTGCGATTCTCCCACTAGGCACATGATGTCTATCAGATACCTAATATACATCTGGAGGAAAGAAGCTACCCAAATGGTTTGTTTACAAAGCGCAAGGCATGATGGGACCACGATGCACTCAGCTGTGGGAAAGTTGTCTGATAGAGATCTAAGCCGTGACATAAAATGGTGTCTGTAACAACCAACATTGTTATGGTTCTGTTTGATAATGTATTAGACTGTGCGCGAGGAGGGAGAGAGTGTTGTATAAAACTGGAATTCTTTATGATCTTTTTTGCTTTTTCCTTGAAGGATTAACCCTTTAAAATTGCAGTTCTTACTGACACACAGGAAATCCCTCCTGTTCTCCGAACTCCTGTAATTCTTTGACCATTCCTGCAATTTCACCAGATGCTAATGCTTCGGAATCTGTTGGGTTATGGAAATTGAGTGAACGTTACTACTACAAAATGTTGCACATTAACGCAAAGCTGCTTCTCTCTGCTTCAGAATTCGTTGGAATTACATTGATTGCGTAAATGGTTAAAGAATTACGATAACGCAAAGAATGTCAGCACTGGAGCTTTAAAGGAGTGAATTTTAAAACAGTCTCCTTAAATGTACAGTAAAATACAACACAGTTTTTTTTTGCCTTGTGCAAATTCAGGAACAACAACCAGATTGCAGATACACTTAATGCCGTGCAGCCTAATTAGTGGCTAAATGTCAACTTAATGATGCCCCAGTTGAATGATTTGTGTTGCTTTTGCGTGTTTTGTTTTTAACCAGACTGCTTGAGTGGATAATAAATACATGCTAAAATCATTGCCGGCTATTATGTTTTGCTCAAGAGAATGAATTAAGGAGTAATGGCCTAAACGAAGGCCTTGGGCGCCATAGTGTATGCTGTGCTAGTAAGCAACCTCATAATACAACAAGGCCATGAGTAAGCTGCAAGGCTTTGTCATCTCCAATTATTCAAATCTTGAATGATGCTGCATAGGTGACTTTATATACTATGACAATTCAGTCCCATCTGTAGCTACAGGCTGACCCGTCCCCCGATAACACTTGTGTCTTTGAGGATGAGTAGTTGTCTCAGCACCAGACGTCCCTAAAGACACAGAAAAGAGCAGAAAATGGAGCAGTGGCTGTGTGAGTTTGCTTTAATCCACGTTGGTGCCTGTATAGTTTTAGCCGTCACTTTCCCAGAAGAGTTGGATATGGGACTGGACTGCAGATGGGAGCGACTGCCGCTGCCCCCACGTAGCCCCCAGTGGTCTTTTATCTGCGGGCTGGTATTAGTCATGTAATCTGTCCAGATAGTGTTTGCTTTTTGGACATATGTGGAGCACAGGTCACTGGGAAGATGCCGCTGGAGGGTTAAGTTATGAAAACAATCGTCAAAGACTTCCTAGTTTCACTAATGTGGCTCTGACTCCACGCAGGGCAAAAACTCCTCCTCATCAACTCGGATCAAACTCATATATATTAAAAAAAATATATTTAGCTTCAGCAGACAAACACCTTGCATATAACTTGAAAGCTTATAGACCCAATCTGTTGAAATTGTATTTTTGGTGTTTTTAGCTTGTTCATATGGCATTTTTCTGACGATGGCGGACATATATAAAGAAAATTTGTCTTGAAATTTAATTATCTCTTTATTTAAATGAATAAGAAAAAAAAT
Organism: Adrianichthys oophorus; assembly: GCA_036245035.1. Lineage (NCBI taxonomy): Eukaryota > Metazoa > Chordata > Actinopteri > Beloniformes > Adrianichthyidae > Adrianichthys > Adrianichthys oophorus. The sequence goes on along the minus strand of BSAI01000072.1, from coordinate 5,975,560 downwards.
GTAGAACTTGTGAAATAGTGATGGCCAGATCACAGATCACCTCCTCCACTCCATTCTGATGCATCCATTTGCAGACGACAAGATCCATTTACGCCGTTTTCCTCGCCACTTTACGTTCTGTTAATATTAGGTTGGAAGTGTGAGTGGCTATAAGCTAGGGGGAGATAAAAAATAAGAAATAAAAACAGCCACAAAATACAAAGCATAAGATAGAGCTTGGTTTATTTTTAAAGGGGTAAGAAGAGTTGTCCATGATTGCCACCAGTTTTGCCAACATGTTATTTTCCCCCCACCTCCTCTAGGGGTGACAAGTTTAGTGGCCAAAACCAGTTCTGCCTTTTTATCAGTTTGTACAGTGGCTTAATCATAATAAAAAGACTACTTGGAATGCTATTGAAAAAAACTCAAAAGATGATCAGAGTTAAACCAGTGGCTTTAAATTGGGACTGACAAACTTTATTCATTTGCAGTAAGATTTTTAAAATGCCACAGAGTCCCCTTAAAAAAAAAAAAAGAAAAAGAAAAAAGGGAAAGCCATGAAGACAGTAAATCAAGCTGTGCCTCAGGGAAACATGAAAGGGGAATGGATATCACCAGATGTGTCCCAGTATAGAGGACGACATGGAGAAAATAGTGCATCAGCACAGAATAGTGGACAGCTATTCAGTGTGACTGTTCTGTTTGTAGCCTGAAGCAGAGCGATAGAGGAGCACAGCTTTTTTTCTGGGATTTTAGTTTCCCCCCTTTATGATGTTGGCCTCATTCAAACTAAAAAAAATGTGCGACACGTGATTGGGCTATTATTGATAATTATAGCTGATTGCTAAATGATCGTGGCAATCATTGGATAATAAATACCTGGTGGAAATAATAAATGACATGCAGGTTTGTTTATTTATTTTTTAAGTAATGGGGATTGCACAGAGATAAGACCATAATGGACTCATTAAAATACATCAAAGGGACCACTCATTTCTCTGCTACAGTTCGGTCCCATTAGTGCAGATCCATACTTCCAAGTCTCTGGTTTTCATTCCGCTCAGAGTGGAAAAGCCCCGGCATTACTTCGGATCACAGACACCTCTGTGAATTTAACCACAAGGGCCCTTCTTTTATTCATGCTGTCCGCTGCCTGGGTTAAATCAGGGACCGTTGATTGGCAATCAGCATATCTCACAGCACAGCGTTGCCTGCTTGCATTTCAATCTCCCCTGCCTATCATCTACTGGTCGCACACTAGTGCTTGGTTGGCAGAGAATAATGGAATGTGCTGCAAGGAAGGACAACATTTAGCTATTTGTATCATCTTTAATCATCCAAATTTCTTCTCACCTAAAATCTTGAGTTCAGCATTAGAGTAGATGGCCCCATATTTGTTTTCTGCCACACACTGGTACATCCCAGAATCCGTCTGCTGCACTTTGTGAATGGACAACTCCCCATTCATTATTTCAACTCGACCCTGAAACGAGAAGAAATGTCTGGACGCACTTTCACGAGACCATGCTGTATAACATGAGTGTGCATTCACAGGAATAATTAGACGTTTCATTGTGCAATCAACAAAGAAGAGGTTTCTGTGCATTACCTGGGATGCCAAGGGCATACCATTACGAAGCCAGCGATAGGTGGGCCGCGGCCTCGAGATGGCCTTGCACTCCCACTGGAGTTTCTCTCCGCTATCCATCTGAGTGTCATTAATCATTCTAACCCACTGAGGAAGAGCTTTAAAAACAACAAAGAAAACATTATACAAGTTATATATATATCCTTGAAACACACCACAAGTATGGATGTTTGGGCTAACTTAAAAACATGATTACTGCTGCAAAGGATGGTTATTTATTCTATTTTATTTTTTAAATAGGTTTTTATTTGGAATGGATAGCAGGAAAAATGGAGGGAAAGACATCATTTACAATGATAATCAACAAAAGCTGAAATCCATCCATATTTGTTTAAATTCAGTCCAATCAGTCAGTCCAGTCAGTCTTGTATTATCCACGCAGTACAAAATGTATTCTTAAGAGAAGAACAAATAAAAAAGGGAAAAAAAGAAAAGGGCAGAATAATAATAAAGTAAAAGTATTCACAGTAAGCATATATATCCATACATATATAGATACACAAACCCAAACCTAAATATATATGCATGCATGTCTTCATGTATACAATCAGAACAAATCAATGTATATTATAATGGTAAGGGGGATTCAGTGTTTTTGTTTTATTCTCTCGTTATTTAACTGATTTAAAAAAAAACTAACTTAACTTCTTGAAAAGAAAAAAGAAAAGACAATATTGAAAAAAAGTCAAACATATTTTTATATTGCAATTACAAATCATTGAAGTATAACTAAAAATATACATTTTCCATAAAAAAATGTTAATACATTTTTCAAATCCACCAAGTGTGGAATAAAATCCGTTTAAAGACACACTCCAATGAAAATTGTGTTTTTAACATGTTCTTGTGGTGTTTTTCTGATAATGATGGACGCATAAGAAATTTAAGCTCAAAAATTGCATTTCTGAAAATTTCTATTCTTCAAATTGTTGTGACTCAGGAGCAGACAGAAAAATGCAGTTGGAAAAAGGTTGCATTTGTGATGTAGAAAGGGTTGGCCGAAAACTCCCCTGCTCTGAGCTTTAAGCTATGGAGAAGTGGAAGATGGCCGGGGTTGCTCCACTCCCACAGTTCCGCCCACAACTCAGAGGCAAATATCTAATGAACTACTGACACTCTATGAAACTCTAGAAACTATGTCCTAGAAAACAACACAGGGTTTTTTGTTTTTTTTTTATTTAGGCCAGAGATAGGCAACTCCAGGCCTCGAGGGCCGGATTCTTGCATGTTTTCCAAAATACCATGCTCTGGCACTGGCATATTTTAATTAGCTGGACACACCTGAACCAGGTAATCAGTCATGAGTAGGGCCTGGATCTGGAAATCATGCAGACACTACGGCCCTCGAGTTGCCTATCCCTGATTTAGGCTAAAAACACCAGAATCATAATTAAAAGACAACTCAGAATGGTTTTCGAATAGATCAGTAAATAATCAGAGATAACATTTTTATTTGTTCTGGTTAAATTGTTGCCCCAACTGTCACACTGGAAATTTAGAAATGCCACAATCAAAGCGTGAGACATTTGTTCCCAAACAGACTGACTTCACTGTCTCTATTTGGTGAAATTGTAAATAACGAATAGTATTCAATGCATGCCAAAAAACAAAACAAAAAGAAGCCTGGGCTTTTCGGGGACCAAGAGTTGCATAGATGCCATAAAGAGGGAAGCATTGTCTCCCCTCCGAGTGCCGCTCACTTTCATGTTTGTTTGTGACACCGTGCAGCTTGCAAGCTCAAAACTGTGGGGAGATAATAGGAACTGCGGAAAATTAAGATGCCAAAAACCGGTTCCAGTTGAATAACAAGTGAAGTCTTCTTGTTTCATTTCTGGGATAATCATCTTTTTACTCTTTTTTACTCCACGAAGCTGATCTATGTAAACTGCACAATCGCCTTTCCTGAGGGTTCCATTAAAAATAAGCCTCATTCTCTTTTTTTAAGAACACAGTCCACATATTTGTGTGTCTTAAGCTCTCTTCTCATGTTCTGCTCAAATTCAGGCGCTGCAGAAAATGTCTGTCATAAACTTCAGACAACTTAGGATCTGAACACGGTACAGGCAGAGAAATTTTTCTTTTAATCTTCAAGTCTCTTTCCTTCCATCTCAAATTCAAACTTAAATAGAAACTACTCAGAGGAGGGGCATTGCTGCCCTACCTATCGTTTTGTAATTAAAATAATGTAGAATATAAGATAAACATTCTTAGTATAGAAAAAATAAAAACAGTAAAAAAAAAGCATAAAAATCCATTCTTTCTAAAATAATAACTAAATTCTTTACAAATGATTATATTTTAAAATGTCCATCTGTTTTTTTTTACAAGTTGCAAACAAGGTTGGGTGTTATTGTAAACACGCCAACACGGCTAATGTGTACTGTGTTTTTTTGACAAGTTACCTACAAGTATGAGAGTTAGCATTATTTGAGTAAAGTTTCTAATAGGGATATCATTCTGCCTATTTACAAGTTGCAAAAAGGTTGGGTCTTATTGTGAGTACACTATTGTGACTACCATGTAGAGGTGTCGAACTGTGATTTTTTTCATGTATTACTAACAAGTTTGGGAGTTAGCATAGTCTCAGAAACGTTTCTTTTAGTGGTATCAGTATGTTTCTTTATGAGTTGTAAAAGGTTGGGTGTTATGTAAATACGCTAATAGGGATAACATTTAGCGGTCGGACTGTGTGTTTTTTTCTACGTATTACTAATAGGGTTAGGAGTTAGCATAGTTGCAGTAACTTTTCTTTTAGTGTTATCAATTTTTTATTTTAGTTTTTTTTTTTACCAATTGCAAACATTTTTCGGAGCTACATGTAATGTGTAAACACTAACGTGGCTAACATGGCTAATGTGTAGCGCTGTCTGACTGTGGTTTTTGTGTTACAAACAAGGCTGAAAGTTAGCATAGTCACAGAAACTTTTCTTTTATTTGTTTCAGTTTGTTTCTTTACGAGTTGCAAAAAGGTTGGGTATTATTGTAAATGCACTAGCATGGCTAACGTGGTGGTGTCGGAATGTGTTTTTTTTTTATGTGTTACTAACAAGGTGGGGAGTTTGCGTAATCACAGAAATGTTTCTTTTAGCGGTATCAGTATGTTTTCTTACAAGTGGAAAAAAGGCAAGGTATTATTGCAAACATGCTAACACAGATAACATTTTTCTTTTTTTGAGTTACAAACAGGGTTAGGAGTTATCATAGTCACAGCAATGTTTCTAGTATTAGTCAGTTTTTTTTAATGTGTTGCAAACATTGTTGAGAGTTGCATGTATTGTGAATACACTAATGTGACTAACGTGTAGCGTGTTACAAATGAGTAGAGTTAGTGTGAACGCAGTCAATAGAAGTCTGACTGATGGAAATATCTCTCACTCTTTTGCCTCGCTTAATGTGCACATTATATATGATAGACATTTGAAAATAGACCATTAATTGATGATGCGCTTAATAAACCGGTGAGCCCTATAGTACCGATAATGCGGTAATATCGTGCTATGGGGAAAAAAAAGGCCAACTTTCTTTGTTCAAAGATTTTTGACGTAAAATGTTTACTTTTTACCAGTCAAAACAAGTCAGAAAAGTCAAACAAATTTGTGTTTTGCATTTTTTTAATTGGAGCCTGTGGGCAAAGCACACCTTCAGTAGAGAGCTGTTATTTACAGCTGCACTGGGTGAGCTCGTCCATTCTCTTTCATGCATAAGCCATTTTCAGGAGAACCTGCTTTTTGTGGTTTGATTGAATGATTATGCTCATGGAGGTCTCCCTTCACATTGGAAGTTCAAGCTACCAGCTGACCTGTGTAAATTACATTTAGTGAGAGGCTGCAACAAATTAGTCCCCCTATTCTCCTTGTGATGTCAACAGAATGGAGGTTGCCAAGAAGTCCAGGGTCTTGGAAATGTGTTTTCCCAAGGTTGAGGCGGTCCATTATGTGGCTCTTGTGCACACGGCACAAAAAGAAATGCGGAGACATGAACCTGTTTCGATAAGTTTAGAATCACAGACTCAAGCACTAATGCAGGCACCCCTTTTTTTGTAAATTTTTGTGTGGAAAAAGCTTTAAAAAAAGATATGGGTTGAGGGTGAGTCCTTTCAAAAGCGGTTTTGCATCCAAATCTGAACTAGAGAGAATGTTATAGGTTGTCGAAGATGAATAGTTAACACAAATCTGGGAATTATAACCATGCAGGATATGACCTGCCTTCACCCAACATTGACTGGGATAGGCTCCAACATCCCAGTAACCAGAAAAAGGAGTGTTGATAATGTACAGATGAATAGTATGTGAGTCAAAAGATTTTGTGTTGGTAATATTTTTAAAGAATGGGGACATTCTCTCAAAATAGTCTCAGCTACAGGTGTCTAAAACCCCTTTCAACCTGCACTGGAATCTAAAAGCTATAACATGTTCACAATTAATGATTAAATATTTGATCACAAAATTTACATACATATGTGAGTGCTGAGTGATGCTCACCTTCAATGTAAGATTTTAATTTAACTTTAAACGTCACCAAACCCTAAAAGTGTATCATGTTTCTATAGCAATACTATTGCGACTATTTGGAAAAAAGATTTGCAGCATACATTAATGTTACGGGGTATAAATTCAAGAAATAGGTTTAATGTAACACAAAATCTGTCAAGCCTCTAAAACTTCTCCTTAGAGATCCACTCTGACCATCTTTTGATCTATTTTTTAAGGGTTCCTAGTGTTTTTTAAATTATGTTTATGTTGTTTTTAGCCAAAATAAAAAAAATTTAAAAAGTGTTTTTCTGGGACATAGATTCCGGTCTCTAATAGACGCTGGTCTCCAAAATAAGCCGGATCTAACAGGTGTTAGTTGTATTTGATGCCGGTCGCTAATAGAGGCCCCAACGCCCCCTCCCTATTCCCCACCCCCTGGGCGCGTGCTTCATACTCAGTGGGTGGAGGCTGGGTGTCTGTGGCATTCAGCCAGTGTAACATGGCTCACAACATTTTGGCTCATTCCATTTTGTTGAAACTTTTTGTAGTGGAATATACCAAAGAACATTCTGGTGAGAAATCTGAACCATATTTTGGAATGAATCCTAAACATATCCCAGAATGGCGACGGGCGAAGATGGCTGCATGAAGAAAAGGTGCAAACTGATTTCCTGGTGTTTATAGTGGATCAATCCAGAGGACTCCTGAACTTCATTCATTTTCTTACCCCAATGGATCCCTTTCGGGTCCGTGAGATTTCCAGAGCCTGTCCAGTCTGCTGCTGTTGGACTAAGGCGGTACACTTTAGAGCTGGAGCAAACACTCACTATGGGGCTACCGGGTAGGAGCCTTGCAGCCAGACAGAGAGCCGGTGCGGGATGGGAAAGCAGTCTGCTTGGGCCTCCTGAACTTTTGTTTCATTGACGCCTCAAAAAAGGTGCCCTCATTTGATCCTTTTTATTTTTGCCCTTTTGAGTTAATGCGGACAGAAAGCCATCAAACTCCTTAAGAGAGAGACGGAAACACAGTGGAAGCTGCCGTTCAGACACAAGCTCTCGGTAGATTGTAGGAGACTCTAAATGTTTTCATGAACCCGAACATTGAGGCATAATCACTGATGTTTTTGTAGAGCTTTTCAAAATAAATCAACCTGATCTCTTAACATTATCCATGTCTTTTGTGCATGGTAAATAAGATAAACACAGAGATCGCTCCATGTAGCTAACAGGCTAAAAACATTAGCTGCTAGCTCCATGTATCAATTCTGGGGTGAATCCTAAACAGCAGAGAGGCTGCAGAAAGAAAGAAAAGGAGCAAGCCTGGTTTCCTGGTGAGCAGAGAAAACAGCAACAAATTAGAAGAACTGTTTTGAATATTAATTACTGAGCAAAGGAAAAGGTGCCACGCCTTCAGGACAATGATTGGCATGAAAGCGAAGGGGATTTTGATACAGAGATTGACATTTGCACCCAGTTCTAATCAACGGGATAAAATGTTCTCATCATTTCAATAAATCCTGAAATGTTCATCAGTTGTTTTCTTTATATATATCCCCGATCATGAGAAAATGCTTCAAGAAAATGAAAAAAAACAAAAATCAAAATTTTCATTGGAGTCAGTCTTTAAATTGCCATTTTTCATACATTCCCTTAATATGCAATAGAAGTTTGATGAGTTTTGGACACATTAGGTATAGTTTGGTTTTCTACATTAGTAGAGCAGACATAGATTTTTGTATATAAATTGTACAGTGCAATAAATCTAAATGAAATGAAAACAATAATGAATAATGCTTTAAAAATAAATTAAAGGAGTTTTGCAGAGCTGTATTAAAGTTGTGTGTAATTTTTGTGTCCAAATAATTTCTGAATAAAACACCAAAGAATAAGAGTGTGGGTTTCAGTCTCTAGAATGGTCAAACCACATTCAGAACTCAAAACCAACATAACACAAAGTGATTCTTCTTTATATTAGTAGTGCCATGAGACTCACTGTAGACCTGAAGATGCCCTTTGAAAGCAGTTCCTCCTCTCGGATTCTCAGCTTTGCATTCATAAACTCCTGAATCATCCTGCTGAATGTTAGGAATCTCTAATACGGCCTGGGACTTCCGAAGTCGGGCTCTTTTGGGAATGTTGCCATTTATCTTCCTCCATGTAATTGTCGGCACCGGACTGCGAGAAGAAAACAGTTGTACACAAACACAAGCAGTTTCTATATGCAATCAAGGATTGGAGTTGTAATGATGTAACTGTTGAAAAATGTCATGTTTTGCATAATGAGACTCATCAAGGCATTGTATTAGCAGACAAACTCATAGAGAATACAGTGAGAAAAGACTAGTACAATAGCAAAAAATTTGATTGTTTTCTTCTTATAGATGTGAAAAAAATCCAGCGTTCATGTTTAATGACTGATTTATTCATCACTGTTTCCAGTTAACTAACTTTTCAAGGATTAATTCAAAATGTAATTCAATTTAATCATAAAGAAATAGTCTATAATACGTGCTAGTCTTTCATCAGCAACACAGCGAGGCGTAAAAATTAGAATTTATTGTTGTTTTTATCTGCAGAACACCATCAAATCATGCGCTCGTGTCCTTTTTTTATCCTTTTGAGTTTCACCAGACAGATGAGTTTCACACAGTGAGACAGAATGCCCTATAATGTGCTCAGTGTCAGTCTTCTCTTGTCTGACAAGTGGAGTTGACAGCTCTCTGAAAGATGGAAATGTGACACCACACGAACCTCCTGTGAATCCATCAATCATTTAGTGGAGATGGAAATGTAACATCCCTGAGCTTTCTTATCCATTCACAAGGACAAAGAACTGCCCTTGGCTTCAATGGAGACTCAAATTAGGATTCCAAACATGCTTTGAATTAAACAAGGTGTTACTTTTCATTTAGGATCAGAGCTTTATGTGACTAATGTTCCATAGAGCATAAATTAAAGCTTGTAATTTTGATTTTTAATTTGCAAACACAGTTTTTAGATATTACTGAGAATGAAATGCACTCTTTCATTGCCTGGAAAAAAAAATATTTTTGTAGTCTCCTAGCTAATAAAAATGATGTCTGCAAAACATCTAAATCTAATAAAAAAAAAAAAGATCTTATTTTTTTCTTTCAGCATTTTGTCTGAATACAAAGAGAACGACGTGCTCACTGATGGAATCTGGATTCACAGGCGCAGCATGGAGTCGCTGTGAAACACTTTGTATGTTAGTAATGAAAAAATTCTGGAGACCTTTTGCTCTGACGGAACCCTCAACAAGCCAGAGAACAAAGGAAGCCCACAGAGACCTGGAGGGGTTGGAACATGACGGTGAATCTTTGTGAGTCCACGGCGGGATTTTCTCTTTGGAGGCTGAGTAATAAGGAGCGGCACATGCTCAGAGGAGTGCGGAGCAGCCAGGAGGGACCGGGCCCCCTTGCTTTGAAAACAAGAATCTCCTCAAGTTAGTGACTTACAAAGATGTTGGCACAAAAATCCTGACCATCTTTGTCCTTTTTTGTATATTTTCCATTGAATTTATAAATAAATTAGTCCCACAAGTGGCGTTGTATGACTCGTAACTGCTACCTGGTGCCCCTTTTTAACCCTCAGGAACTGCTACACACCCCTCACTCTCCCCCTCTGCCCCTCCCACCCTGGTTAGACTTCTACATGATAAATCCGTAATAAAAAAACTTCTTTCAAAATGCCAACTTCTTAGTTAGTTTTATCTCCATAGCAACCAGTTTATTTTTTGGTTGCCTGAAGATGACGAACAGGTCCATGTAATTTTTAGAAGAATCGGCAAAAAAAAAATGTTAGGATTTCCTTAGCGACAGAAGTTTTTTGTTTATCACGACCACGTTCCTATTATGTTCGTGTAATATATCATACAGTTTCATTTTGCTTGACCAAATAATTCATGTACAGAAATGTACAGTATATGCTGCAAAAGGGGAATGCCGCTCTAACGATGTTAAAATCTACATCTTTTAGATCCAACATTTTTTCCCGAGTAGCTTCCCAATGATGCTCAAAGAGTTAGGAGGGAATATATTGAACCCCCTAGGAGGACTTAAATTTGTAGAAGGTAAATTTGTAAAAGAAAAATTCAATTTGGCCTCTTCCCAAGGTCAAAGGGCAACAAAACTTCAGCTGTGGTTGTAGACTTCACCTGGTTGTGTGTGTGTGAAATTTCATAAAAATCGCTTGAAGATTTTTTTCCCATGTTGTGTGAAAATGTGAAAAAGGCCAAATTTCACAATTTGCCACAAAGTGGCCATCCCATAATAACAATTTCAAAACTTCCTTTGGATATCCCTGACACGTGTGTATTGGTTTTGTTAATGGATTTTAAAATGTATTTTTTAAACCTCACAAGAGGTTTTGGCCGCATTAATTTTTTTGAAGATGTCTCCTGCCGTGATGTAATCTTTTTGCTTTTTTGGTGGGCGTGGATGTTTGTTTTCTTTCTCAAAAATTCATTTTCACCGGGTACTAGGAGTGTGCAAATTTTGGTCATATTTTGGGCATGTCCCGGGGCAAAATATATTCCTCAAACTTGCAGTGAGAAAGAACAAAATGTGAAAACAATCTGGTCCTTGCAGCCCAGCACTGCTGCGGGTCATAAAAACACATGGAATATTTGTCTAATTTTTAGTCAAACATATTTATTTTTACTTGATGAAAGACAGAATGACTTAAGTGAGAACATCTCACTAGCATAAAATTCAGATTTTAGATTTCAGACAGATTTCAGACATTCAGATTTTATAACGTTTGACTTGAAATATCCCCAAACTAGAAGAAGACAACAAAATAACCCCAAAATGTAAATTTGTTCCAGTCACTGAGAGGCACTAGCTTTCAATTAAAGTTTGCGCCCAAAGGCACACTCTGAAATCACATCTTAATTAGCCTTCCATACAATTGTTGTGCCCTCAAAAGTAAAACCTCATAATGAAAAATATTTCGAGATCCAAGTCCCTTCACATTAAAAATGTAGACAATACATTCGCTCAACCACAATTTTCTGGTGCCTGTAAAAAGTCCAAATGACCCAGATGAAACATTTTTTTTACCTGCATGATCTCAGCTAAAACAACCATCTCTCAAACACATTAACCAAAGCAGCAGATGTGTTAAGAGCCTCCTCATGGTGCCGCCGATAATGTGCTGCTCCATGAGGAGCGTAAGCGGTTATTCAAGAGTTCGATTCCCTCTGGGGTCACGGAAGCTGAAAGTTTATCCACACATCTCTATGGCTGTTTGGATAAAAGCATCCACCACATGTCATGATATTTCGTGTAGAATTGAGTGGGTTGAATGTGCAGCCAATGAAATGAAGCCTTTTGAACCACAGCGAACTTCACACTCTAATATTCCTTCAAATAACAGCTGCGAGCAGCATTTCACGCTCCCAGCTGCTTTTAGATTGACGACGGAGAATTTAAAGATATCTTTTCTTTTCATTTTTTGCTGTTTTATCAAACCACAATATGCAAGTGAAAATTGCAACACATGGTTGCATCTATTACTGTATAATAGAGGAGAAAGCAAAGCTGAAGCAGCTCCAAAGGCGTTGGATCAACTCCTACATGACAGAATATAAACCTACACAAACTTTTTTTTTTCTCCCTTCTGTCACTGTGAACAATTAAACAAACAATGTTTTTTTTTTTTTTTTTTGGACTGCGATCCTTTGAAAGCCAAGAGTCTCCATTTGGATCTTTGGAACCTTCGATTCAGGTTTTATTGACTCCTACTTGTTGATTCATCACTTTTTCCGGAGTGGCTCTGAAAAATAATTGTTACTTTACATAGATGGCTTCACTGTACGTGTGCCAACAAAGAAGTATTGCAATGTTATTAGCAGCAGGCTGAGTCACTGCGTGTTTATTTCTGTTGTAAAAGATTGGACAATTTATTTGTGCTATTAAATAAAAGTTTGGCTGTTCAGGTTTGACACCTTAAAGAGCAAGTATACAACTGTTTGGGGAGAATCTTTCATGTTTTTGATATTTTAATGGTATTTTTATGAGTTAATATGGACGTTTATTGCCCACTAAAGGGGCAAAAATTAAAGTACACAACATATACACTTTTATTATCAAGTATTATTTTAAAACTGTTCACCTTTTACCAGGTTTTTTATTTATTTTACTGAATTTTTGGAAAATAAACCAGAAAACAACATGTAAAAAATAAAAAAATGTAACTTCTATAAAGGCACAGGATGTGGAAAGGGGTTAAAAAGTGACATTAAAGTGTCTGTATAAAAGCAGGTTTTAAAGTTTTCTTAAAGGTGAGGGTATCAAAAATAAAAGTAATTTGTCATCTTGAGCGTGTTTCCCTGCTGTCAATCCAAGTTGTTGCTCTTGGACATCAAGCTCTCGATGGGCTGTCTGCAGGTGAAAAATGGGCAAACCTGAGCGGGGCACGCAGGTGACCTGCACAAAACATTACGGTCATGGGCTGCTTGTTGAGTGAAAATATTCTTGAACACATTTTCTATGGGCATGCTGGGAGCAACAGGTCGTGAGGAACACTAAACGCATTAGAGTTGTTTGAACATTTTCATGATGTCAATTGAGGTGACCGTACAAGCCACCTTAAGACACACCTGCCATTCCTCTTTCCAACGCCCACAACAGGTCAACCCCCCGTAAAGGTGTAAGTGACTAAGGCTTAACTAGAAGCCTTAAAAACGTGTAATTTAGAAACAAAGGCATTTTAAGCTAAGTCTAATCAAGGGAGTTGCAGGACTTCAACCCAGAAAAGATGAATGTATGCATTACTGGTCTGCCTTACCTCTGCAGGTTGCGTTTGATTTTATTTATCTTTTTACGTCCAAGGGAGCATTACAGACCACCGACAGTAATGGTCTTTTCAGCTGGAATGACAGCATCAATCACCATCAGTCCAGCCCAGTCTAATGCTAACGTTTTCTACCTCATCACTTCTCATTACAGAAGGTTTCCTTTCGGTTTATTTTTTTGAAGTGTCAAGTAAACAACTGTGAATCTGCATATTTTCTGCCATTATCAACACATTATTTGAATAAAACAGAGATTTTAACTTGTCTCCTCATTAAGCCTTAACAGAGTGACAGTATAATAACTCCTTGGAATTACTTTACAGTGAAAAATCTCATCAAATGACATTTTCAGGAGTTTTCCCTGCTGCTCTCTTTCTGTCTTTGTCCTTGAAAGTGGCCTTTAATGTATCACCACTGGTGAATATCAAACAGTATGGAGCTCTCGCAAGAACAAGTGAAGCGCCGTCCCTAACTAGATAGCGGCACCAGCATAAATATTGATCAACATGAGTACGAACCCCATTTTAACTTCATTTTCAGCACTATATGAAGACGAGCATGTCTTAATGGGGAACATTGATAAATCATTCATCTCTGAATAAAAGCAGCAGACAGCGGAATCATTGTCTGACTGAAAGTCATCACATATAATTTGCTTGAATGAAGGCAGCAGGAGTGAAATTTCTGGACTGTTCAACATGAAGCTCTCTCTGTTATGCTAAGTTTTCACCAGGCTCAGAAATGCATGTTCCAGCAACTACTTTCAATTAAAAGTTTATGTAAATGTGCATATATGCACTTTTCGGGCATCCGTGTTCAGAACTCTTCAAAACTCGGTACACACGTTTTCAAGATCCTTTTTGGGCTCTGTGAACAAAACCCTTGGCCATTGAACTCATGCTGATAGGTAAACTGGTTGAACCGACCAATCAGGGATTCAGATTTGGCAGTGACGTAGGGGTAGGGTCCTTTTTCAATACGTGTAAGTGGACACCATTTGATTGACACAGATTGATCACGAAGGAGAAATTCATGTTTGCGCTTTGTGTCTGGCTGGAATCATACAACACCAAGTCAGTCATATATCTGAATAGAGCTGTCAAAGAAAAAGCCTGGAACGAGATTAGAGAGTTTTGACTTTGACATTTTGCACCAAGCCTCTTCCAACTACATACGCTAGTATCGGTGAGCGACAGCCCAATGTGGACACAATATAAACAAAAAACATGTTCAAGAACATGCGTTTAGCCCATTATTGAACGGACATGACATATATGTTGCATTAGACATGAAGGCGTACGGTGAAAGAACACTGGCATCAATTCCATGTTGATAATTAGATAAAAAAATGAATTGGAACTGAGAATACCTTCTACAGCTGGTGGGATCCCAGTTTTTCAGCAGCACAACCATTAAAACTATGGTGCTGATTGTTTTGTGGCTTTTTGTCCCATTTGAGTTCCGGTCGTCCCTCGCCATAATGCGGTTCCCTATTTTTTTTTTCTTCTGATTTTTTTAGGAGCAATTTTGTGTCCTATTTTTATTTATTTTTGCAGTGCATTGTGTTCTGCAGCCTTATTGGCTGTACAACGAGTTATTCCATCTACCCTGTGCCGTATCACCTATAAAGAATTTGTTCTGTTTGCTAAATTTGCATAAATCTTCAATCAAAAAAGCTCTTCCTCTAAGACCTGACTTATTTTTCTATGGTTTAAACTTTAAGAGTTTAAACAAGAGAGAAAAGCGTGGAAATGTTAAACTCTGTCTGAGAAAAGTGTATACAGTGAGGGGTTTTACAGCCTTAAAATATTACATAAAAAACTTAAGCCGACTACTTCATGGATTTCATCTATTGCGGCGTATTTCTAGAACGTAACTCCTGTAATTAACAAGGGATCCCTGTAATAGGAAAACATCACAGAAAGCAACAGGTCAACTCCTTTCTTGCTTTTGGTGGACATATTTTTCTCTGAAAACCTCATTTTTGTCGTAACTTGAATAAGCACAATAAGTTATACTCCAACCTAAGATCTTAGACTGATATATAACCGTGGTTAAAGCACAGTAAAAAAAATAAATCTGTCATTTTGATTTATTACAAGACTTTAAGAGCAAAATCCGACTGAACAAAAGTGGTTGAAAGCAGTCGGAGAGTTCATGTTTAGTCATGAGCGAGAAAATGCTAAACAAACGTTAACTACAAACAGTCAAGCTGTTGTCTACTGAGTTGACCTGAAGCCATTTTTGAAACTCTCTGACTTGGCCATCCTAACTGCATTCATCCATCCATCCATAGAACCAGCTGAATCCCTTTTGTTGCTGGAGCTAACCCAGCTACCATTGGGTGAAAGTGGGGCACGCCCTGCACAGGTCGCCCGTCTGTAGTAGGGCCCATATCACACACAAAAACAACACACCTAGGGGCAATTTAGAGTCACAAAGTAACCAATGGAGAATGTTTTTGAACTGTGGAAGGATGCCAGAGTACACGGGGAGAACATGCAAACTCCACACAGCTGGGATTTGAACCAGGTCTCTCATGCTGACACTGGGCCAATGGGCCTCGGTGCAGCCCTTTCACCTACTCCAAATATGTAAAACAAGTAGCTTTATTTCTATCTACAAAAGGACAGTAGTTGTGTAAGAACAATTCCTCTATCACATCTGAAACCATAGAAATACATAGAAATGGCTCAAATACAATAAACTTGCCATTATTTTAAATTGTATGATTCATTTTAACCTAGAAACCTATACCATTAGTCTCATTCTCATTTCTAAAACTGGAGCAAAATTATTTGTAAAAAAACGAAAACAGTTGTTGGAACATGGCAATTAAGATTGATTTAGAGCTAAAAAAACCCCACAAGTTTAAAGGCCATGCCCCCAATTGTGTGCATTACTAAAAAATAAACAAGTCGTGAGGTAAATGTGCATTAACTCCACAACAACTTTCATGAATAAGTAATTAACAAAACTAATTTACTTGTATTTTGCTTTGAGCACCTAAAATGATTAATAATTTATAAAAAATAAATGTGGAAATAAAAAAAACCAAAAAACAAATCCACAGCTGAGTGTTTAACGTTGATGGTCGCTTGCTTGAAGCCACACTCAGCAGGAGTTGTTAATACTTACGGTACATTTAATTTCTGTTTGTCACACAGACTATTTAGGCCTAAGATGTATTTATCTTCAAGTGGAATTTGAGGAAAGACTATCCCTCGAGACAAAGTCAGTCAAGCAGATTCAGACTCCCAGCATTAATCATCTTTGTCTTTATCTACTTAACAGGATTTTATGATTTTTTGTTCTACTTGTGTCTGGCCATTGGTGACAACATAAAACAAAGCAGTTATTTATAAATTAGAGTTTTTAACAGCCTACAAGCCAAAGATATTTGGTTACAGTTGGCAGATGACTCAGTATAGTGGGCTTTGGCTTTGAGCCTTGTGCTATGTTCATTCTGGCCTTGGCGACGTGGGTTCAGGCAACCACAGAGGTTCATCTGCGTCACACTGTGCTGTGGAGGACAAACGTATTTCTTCAAATGGGTCTGAAGCACGGAAGTTTACATTTAAATGGCAGTAGTGACTTCTCTTTAGCACAACTTTTGAAAGTCTATCAACTGATGTTATGTATTTTCTGAGCGATGGCAGCTATGCGCCAACATAGATGACCGGCGAATATCAATGACGTCATTGAGTGACGTCCTAATTTGAAGACACAATTTTTCCATGTCTTTCCGCTTGGAGAGATAAATGTAGGGATAGGGGGAAGCCAGAGGGGTAGGCGAAGGATTCAAATTTAGCCCAA
This sequence comes from Adrianichthys oophorus, assembly GCA_036245035.1. Classification (NCBI taxonomy): domain Eukaryota; kingdom Metazoa; phylum Chordata; class Actinopteri; order Beloniformes; family Adrianichthyidae; genus Adrianichthys; species Adrianichthys oophorus. Next base: position 5,958,829 of record BSAI01000072.1, on the reverse strand, counting down.
GTCTTTCATGAATCAGAATAGAGCTGTGAAAGAAAACGCCTGGAGCAAGATTCTCGAGATTTGCATTGCTTCAACATTTCAGACCAAGACTCTTCCAACTGCAGGTATGCGCTACTATTGGGTAGCGACAGTCCGGGGTGAACACAATATGCTATAAGTGTTCAGCGCTCCCTTGAATGCTCAACACATGCCGGGTGTGAAGGTAGCATTAGTCATGTGCATCCGGTCAGGGGTTTACCTGTACAGGTTCTACAGACTTTTGTGTCGCTAGCGCCGATGGAGGGTCGTAGACAGGAGCGACTGCATCTTAAGGGGAGCACAGATGCGTCTTGCAGTTCCCTTATCCATAACAAGGAATGTCATAAAAATGGAACATGCCCTTATTGAGCGTGTGGTAAGTGTATTGGACGTATTTGTAAGGATGATGCAAGTTTCACGTACTTTGGACATCCAGCTGATGCTATTGTATGGTGCCCTTTCACCACAGTTGTTAGTAAGGTGCACATACTGGCTGTTACTGACCACACGCAAATACTGTACACACAGGGTTTGCAGGTGATACATAAATGCCTGTAAGACAGCTGTAAGATGTCCACACACACTACGCTCTGATTATCACCTTCTCTCATTTCAGGAGTGGGCAATGGATGTGCACTTATCAGCACTAAGATACTCCCTGCACCTAAGATTTGAGAGGTGTTGAAATGAAAATTTGTACAACACCCCTGTGTTTCACCTACTTCACATCATTTACTTTACCCTTGCATGTTGAGCAAGTGTTCGCTATGGCTTACTGTTCACAAATGTGCCTTTGCTCTACTGACTCAGCGGTCTCCAACCTTGCTATGAAGCAGGTCCGTGTGCCCTAAGCAGGTTTGCTCAAGTGTCACATGACAAGGATAGTTGTTTATAAGGAGTTAGTGACTTCAAATGAAGAAATGTTTACTGTCCAAAAAAATGCCAAATAATAGCCCCTCTGAATACCCACAGTGTGTTTAGAAAGCACTTTCCTCTTTCGTATAGCTGAAAAGAATTTCATCACATTCAACTGTAATCTAAATAAATGCAAATGGATTTAAGGCTGGAATGTTAGGTGGGTACCAGATTCCTTTGTTTTAGAAGTTAAAGTTTTCCCATCCAAGAAACATTTCCTTTAATTTTCAAAGGTAGCCATTTGCAAAAACTGAACTCACTTCAGGAACTGTGCCAAGCAGTTTCAATTCATTCTCTGTGGACAAAAGATGTTTTCCCTCTTGGCAAAAAACCGATCATCAATTCAATTTTTTTAAACCCATAACCTCAGTTGTATAAATTCATAGCAGGCCCTGAAAGCAACTAGGAAACACAGATACATTAGGGCTCTCAATTATAAGAACACATGCTTCCCTGGGGCTGAATTCCCCATTCGTCTCCCCCCCGCGCACTAACATGCCATCTAACAGCAAAATTACGATGCGGCACTTCTCTCCACTCACTTAACAAACTGCCTGAAGTCAAGATATGCCTGCTTCCCATTCAGGTGATGGAATAATGAAATTTAAAGAAAAGAGAGGAGCACGGGCAGCATAATCTAAAGGATCTCACAGCAACAGAGCCACCAAGGCTTGTTGTTTGCCGTACTAGTGATTAATATGTTACTGCGATGATAAACAACTATGTTTGTGCAATATGTCTTTGTTTACTTACTTCCCCAGAGCAAAGCACTCTAGCCTGACAGTCACTCCTTTAGCCGCCAGAACCGACGTTGGGAAATGCACTTCAATTTTGGGCTCGTATTCACCCATGACACCTACAAACAGAAAAAAAAGGGGTTGAGATGTTAGAACCCAGTAGACTGCACCAGCTGCTAACGGGCTTTCTATTGTTCCTCATCAAGGCGTTGAATCCTGGCAGCAAGGTGCACGGTACACCATGATCGAGAGGTTTTGCAACACATGCAGACAGCCATTAATCACATTTAAATGCAGGCCTTTTTTTAAGCTTACAGTAAATCTCTCCAAGAGAAGGTTTAGATGTAGTTGGCTCATCATCCACACCATCTGGCACTTTTTTTACTGTCAGATGTTTTTCTAAAGTTTTTAAAGACACTGGAAGTGACATGACATGTCATGACATTTGGAGCTGAAAGCCAAAAAACTTTATGGAAAAAAAAGGGACAAACATATACATTTGGTAAACTAGAAATACTGTTTTAAAGAAAGGTTCAAGATTTGATTTTTAATGTTGGCTCTTGGTTAAAATTTAGAAGTATATGAAATTGCATTTAATTTTATACATGTTTATATTGAATTTATTATATTTTAAACTGTTTTTTATGGTCAGTTGTCTTTTGTAACTGTAGTGATCTATTAATCTCATATTTTACCTATAAGTATTTTAATCTTTTTAAATTTTGTTTTTTCCTCGGGGGATCCTCCAGTGACTAACCCTTTTCGTGGAACGAGGTGGTTGCATTGCGACCTCCCTGGTCTGCCTGCTTGCGTGATCAGGACAAATCCTATAGTTACGTCTTCTGTGATCATGAGTTTCCACTTTGGTTTCTATTTCTATTTTGGTCTTTATTAATGTCATTTTATGTTTCATTTTGTTAGGTATGGGGTCAGGAGGGTTGAAGGCATTCTGTGTGTTTCAGAATTTAATTTTAATTGTTTTTAGTCTGTAAAGCACTGTTGTCTCAGAAGTGCTTTATCAATAGTGTTTGATTTGATAAAATTTGAATAAATACACATTTTTAAGTTTTCTTTTAGGACATTTTTACTTTGTTTTACTCATATGATGAGAGCCAGTAAAAATGGCAGAAAATCCCCTGAAGTGGATTAACCATTGAGTGTATAAAAGAACTGGACTGAGTGACTGTGACATCACACATAGAGAATAATGTACTTGTGGTTCCAACAAAATGAAGTCAGTTCAGTTTTTTGCAATACAGATGCTGCCATGTTGGAGCCAATAATGTCAACAAGAAGTGATTGGTCCAAATTAGTATGAGTCATCATTTCTATGGCAACCACTCTCACCAGGCTTGAGCTTGTTGGAAGTCCACACCCCTACCACTCAAAAGCGGGCTACACAAAATCAGTCAAACGTTTCAAATGAGGCATCTCATTGGTCCGTTTACAACTTGTGCTGCAGAAAAAAATATTCTGAAAAGAGAATGAGGATTAGCAAAAACATGTTATAAAAATGTAGTATGTGGCTGAATGGCTGAGTTGGCTGGGTGTGGGACGGGCGTGGGAAACCAGGGTTCAAAGCACGAGGATTTTAATCCATTGTCAGTCCCTTCACCCAAGACCCATCACACTACTGCCTAATGGGGGGCCCTGTGCCGGTCCCCGGCCAAGATAAAAATGCAAGGTGTGTCAGGCCCTCATAAAAATACAGGGTTGTGTCTGGTACTTCCTGTTTGGAACGCCGGGGGGGGGAGAGATCATTCAGTCCAGTCCTCATATACAGTCAATGGAACTAACCCAAAAAACGCATTCCAGTGGTTTAACAAACATTCCCTAACCACATCAGGACATCTGAGTTTATCACCCCACTCCAGTCAACAACAGTTTGCATTGTGAAGGACAATACTGATAGCACATTATCAGCTAATATCAGAAAGCCTCACACCTCAGTGTAAGCTAGAGGACATCCTTCTGTTTATTCATCTGTATGTTAACCAGAGCATGTTTTTCTCCCTATTTTCCAGGACAATATGTCGGATGACAGTGAGCAAATTTAATGTAACAAAGGCAAACCCTGTCATCTGGAATCTAAAAACTGATATCTGTCTTTCTAAATAGGAGTTTACATCATGAACATTGCATGAGCGTTATACTTTTTTTATGCAAGAATGTGAAATTGTTAGTTGAAATGATGGTCTTTAAGTCCTTCATGAGTGCATGCTAAAATACATTCTATCTCCAATTTTGAGTTGCAACTCCAATAGTGTATAAAGCAACTGATCAGTGAGACAAATTACCAACATGACGTAAAAAAAACAACATAATTGCTTCTTTTACTCACATCTGGCACTTTATATGTAAGAAAATGAACGCAGCCAAGGAGAGGAGGTATTGGAGTGTGTCCCAGTATGTACAGGGAAGAAGTTTTATGATATTTGTTTCTAAGAACTTTTCAATTTCAATCTCATTCTCAACATTTATGGCTCCAAAGCAGCCCTTCACATGTAATGAATTTGCAATATGTCATTGGGTCTTGCTACAGTATATTTAATAACATATTCAGTCTGAGTGGCTGGACTCCAGAGAATTGCAGGAAACAAGGTTTAAAGCCGGGGTGCACAAGCATTACCAAAGCTCCTTTACAGCATATATTTTATGTTTTAGTTTATTTATTATTCATGTGAGGGTTTTTTTTCTTCTTCTGTGCTTTGTTTCTCTCACAAGTAATTTACAAGTATTATAAGTGAAACCTCCAGATAATGGTACTAAAAAGAACAAGGACGCTTTATGTTGTAAGCTCCAAAGAGTAATACACTCTGAATTTGATAAGACGACTCCAAACACAGAAAGAAAAGGAGAGTTCCGACATAAACTTTGTGATTTGGTTTTAATTACATATTAGTTGGTTGAATGGATTCCCAGCCAGCTGGACTGGCGGCTTTAACTGTAACTGGAATGATACCTCCCCCAGGAGGTCGCCTTACAGCGTTTGACACTCCATCTGCATGCAGTCCCTAGTAGAATGATTAATTTCACAGAAAATGATCTAATAAAATGCAAGATGTCTGGTAATGCTCTTTTAATTGGTTTAAATTAAATTTTGCCTAATTTCATAATTTCATTTTGGAGGCAGGAAAAATGACACTTATAAAACTGCAGCTCGTTCTCATTAAAAGCAATGCAGTTCAAATTATTAAAAAAATGTGGTGCAAAGAACGGCATCTGTTCTTTCGCACTAGCCAGTTACAAGTCTTATTAGATCATTAAAGGTATTTGGCTGTTTTTGAACACTTTGAGAATTTAAAGTTTACTAAATCCAGCTGATGAGGTACTTTTGTTTGGCTTTTTCTAACAGCGAAGAGGGTGCCCATATGTAACTAATCCTTTTTACCATCTATCTATCTATCTATCTATCTATCTATCTATCTATCTGTTCATGCCTCTCAATAGGTGGCAGAAACCAGAAATTCTCATGGGTTCATTCCCACCCATTTCTTTGTGGTGTTTGTATTTATCAGGAGTACAAAACGGTTTGCAGTTCATTCAACTAAAATTAAGGTGAGACATTATAGATTAGCCCCTGCGACAGACTGGCGACCAGTCCAGGGGTGTGCCCTGCCTTCGCCCATGAGTAGCCGGGTTGGGCTCCGGCAACCCCGTGACCCCGAAAGGGATAAAGCGGATTGGAAAATGAATGAATGAATGAATTATAGATTAGGTTGGAGATGAACTCTGCAGGTTGACAATCAATGGCATCCAGCCAAGTATAATGGGGCCAAGATACTTGTTTTGATTAAGAGAGTCTGGACTATAGCTGAAGACGTCGATGGGTTTAGCTGATCCTTTCTGTTGTTTGGTAATCACTCACTAAAACTGCAGCACAGATTGGATTGTTTAATTGGTCAGACTCCTCTAACTGAAGGGGGCACAAAGCACAACATTTAGGTGATTTCTGTGACATTCAATAATGTCTTTTTCTGCATTTTAAAACAAAGACAAAAAAAAGGCTGCTTAACGTAAAGAGGAAAGCATAAAAGTTTCAATCTGTCAATCAGATTTTTTTTTTCTATTGACAAATGACAGATGATGTCCTCTAAAACAAACCAATTGCAGTGATGACAAAATCACTGTTAGTAATCTAGGTTTATGATTACAGAAAGATGGAAAATGAAAACAAAAATTGCAATCCAAATGATAGAAAAGTGTTTCTTTACTTTTGATAGTAAATTAACCCTTATACCATGTTAGACACACACATTTCTGGACCCGCTATCTCATTAGCATGACCAAAACTTTCTTTTAAAATTCACTGTGTAAAACTTAAAAAATAAGGTCTATGCTTTCTTCCCTGCAGTGCATCATCATTCCACAGCTGAACGGCTTTTCCTGCTCATTTCAAAATGGACGCCTCCACAAAGTCTCAAAAACACTTTTGGTGGGAACAATGTTGCTAATCTTCAAAACTCATGTATTGTTATTCATATTTTTACGTCTACTTGCTGTATTGAAAGAACACAAAATTAGTTGATTATACATTCTTTATAAAGCAGTTACACCATGTTAAAAATGTGTGGATCAATTCCAGACAGTGGGTAAATAAGGGGCTTTTTCTCCTGAACTCTCAAGTCAATATTTTTGCATTTTAAACTAACGTTTTTGGAACAAAAACTTGTCAAATCACCAATCAAATTGATCATAAGTATTACTGTTTTGAATGAACTGTGGTGAATTTTGTGTCTTTAAAGGATTTAAAACAAATGAAGACTCATAAAGAAAAAAAGTTAAAATTTTATTCAAAGCATAATATGGATGATTTCACTGAGAATGTTTTGCTTATTCATGTTCAAAATTAGCTCATTTTAATTGTGATTCTTTCTATGTTCTCAACCCACATACTCAACTCTGCTGCCCATTCTACAAATACAGGTTTCTCAAATGTGGAGCCAATTATAGGGAAAATAAACCGCTTTTCCAATTGCCTAAGAGCCGATAAGCCTTTTTACAACAAGAAAGAAATTGACCAAACAAAACTTTTTCTTTACATTTTGAGCCATATTTAGATAAAGACACATGGCTGAAAAATAAACTAGTTTTTCAAAAAGATTGTACAGGAGTAACTTTTACCAACTAAGATCTTTAACCTTATGAGGGATGAGTACAAGAATTTGAAAAAGGCTCGGTCTTTCAATAAAAAACAAGAAAATCAGGAAAAACTTGCTCCTAAGTTAATCGTTTACTACTAAAACAATGTTCTCTCAACATCAAACTGCAAGCGCTTTAGAAATGTCATCGCCTGAAGTAAAAGTCATCTTAAAAGATTCAGAGAAAAGTGAAGAAGTCTCTGTTTCAGGGACACACAGGTTAATTGGATGCCCATCAGACAACATTGCATGTTTCATCACTCATGACTGTGTCAACAACATTCCAAAATGGGCCCCAGGAAAACTACTTAAGAGATGGACTCCCAAACCTTTTTTTTGAATGTGGGTTGTAAATGGTTATGGGAAAAACAAGATACTTATAAAAGGAAAGATTTAACATGAATATTTGTTTTTTTTATTTTCACCCACCATTGAATAAATCAATTAATATTTTTTTTAAATGATATTTGTAAATATTGTCATTGTTAATTTGCAAAAAAATAGCATTATATAGCTGTATAAAAGATAAAATAATGCAGCATGACCTTTTGACATCCTTTGAAAAATTATATTGAGTCAGACTGACAGAGAACATGTCAATTTTTTTTCCCAGGTTGAAATATTTAAATGACTTGCAATAATTTACACTTTCTGCACGACAAAATTATTATTCTGCAGGCACATACTGCTATTTCAGTAGAGAAATGATTAATTGTGAATCCCTAATTTCATTACGTTTGAAGCAGTGCCAGCACAGATAACCTGAATCCAGCCACGAGGAAAATTATGTTTTGTTTTTTTTTTTATCATCCATTGCACAAAAGGTATCAAGATGTTATTTCTCAGCTGTGGAAAAAACACCAAGACACACAGGCTTCAGAAGGTTTTGCCGCTCGCTTTAACACTAATCATGTTTTAGGGCTCCATAATTAATTGCCCACCAAGTCTGTGATTTTGGCTTGCTGATAAATTTGAGGATTTTTTTTTTTGCAATATTCTTTCAGCTACAAAATGCTGAGGGGTTTTCTTTTATGGTCTCTTTTTTCATTTTATTGTGTGGGAGTTGTCTCTTTGGCCACTTCATTCCATAGCCCTTTATTTCTCCTTTCTGAACTGGTATTTAATAGATATGGTGGTGTCTGCAAGTCCATTGAGAAGGCCCTTCTAGTCCTACATTTTATATCTCAAAGCAATGGATTTGCATGAAAGCATTTTCACCGCTGTTCATGCATTTTTTGACAAAAGTTTATTTGAAGTAGGGGTGTGTCTAGACGTGCAGCTTCTGAATCTATTTGGGACCAAAATTATATGAAAAGGAACTTTTTTTGTTAACTGATAACATTTTACAATAAATGTTTTGTATTGTAGAAAAAAATCCCACTATTTACTCAACAAAACAGCAAGATCCAAATCAGAAAATTATTTTTGAATTGAAAGATGACAAATAGAAACTCATAGATAGTAGTATAAACCCAATAATTTTGCTGAATTAATTCTGCTCTAAGTTTTCTATGTTACATAATTTGAATTGAGATATTTTTCACTGTTAATATTATGGCAAACAACGTGCAAAACACTAAAATGATTATTGAATAGATTTATTGGTTTACTACTCATGTGGTACACCTTTCATCTCAAGTTAAGCGGTTTCTTTATTCAAATACATGTAAAAAAAATTTTTATTTATAACTAATGTATAATTGTTTGCTTTCATGACATTTACATTTACATTTACATTTAAACAGAATCACACATTCATTCATGCAATATTCACATTGTCTAAAAAGGTTTCATTTTCAAATAAATACATCATTCCTGTATTATTATTTATTAAAAATGTATACTGAAGGATCTTTAGGTATGCGTTTCAAAATAAAAGACAGACCACTTTGCTTTTTAAAATAATTTGCAAAGAGATGCAAACTTATCATTTCTATGTTTGGTTGTACAGACTTATCAGGGAAAAGCTTGATAATTCCGTTTTATTATGGAAGGGTCACAAATGCACTGTGGGATAGTGTCAAGGGCACCAAAAATTGAGGGGAGCTCTGTGGAAGCCAGATTTTACAGGCAACAGCAGTGTCTACTTTGCAACTTTGAAATGACCCCTTTATTTTATGAGCTGCCACTAAAGAGCGCTCCAAAAACTATTTGGAGGCGTGCTGTATATATTTACCATTGAAAATGATGGTGAAAATTTTTAAGTCTTAAAAAATGTTCATATATCTCACAACATACAAACAGATTTACTTTTGACCCAGGATTTAAACACCGAATGAAGTTTAGTGCAACTATAGAGCAATAATGCTGGGATTTTCCAGCTTTATATTGTACATTTGTTCACTACTCCTTTTGTTATTTGTAAGATTTTCATTGTTACTTTGCTAATTGGTTGTATCGGTTGAAACTATTTCATAAACACAACTTTTATCTGTTTTTGTGTAGTTTGTATATCCCTAATTCATTAAAAATGTAAATAATAATAAAATGTCTTACAGTGGTCCCTCGTTTCTTGAGGGAACATTGTACACTGCAAAACAGCTACTGATTTGACTGGAAAACTGTTTTTTTTTAATTCTATATAAATAAATATCAATATTGTAACTACAGAATTATTTTGAGTTTTGCAATCAGTAAAAGTTTTTTTTAAGAACAATTGCATTTGTTTTCTTAAACTTGGAAGTTGAATAAATGTTTTAGTGCTTTTGAAGTTACAGGTTAAATCCAAAACTGAAAACTCATTACTGACTAAGACATCAATTTAATCTTTGCCGTTTTACATTTCTAAGACTCTTTTGCTATATTTGTCACTACAGTGCCAATATAACCGGGTCATTTTTATTTTTATTTATTTTTAAAAAGCAGTACCTCTCAGAAAAGCGCTTAAAATAAGATAAGTAGTCTTCTCTAAGTAGTTTAAAGACTGAAACATTATCAGCAAAACTACTGAATATGTAGATTTTTTTTTTAATTTAACAGCAATAATTTTATCTTTGCAGAATAATGTTGAAAGTAAGCTTTTTTTTTTTTTTATTTCTTGAGGTTTAATTTTTGTGGTTGGTAGGTCTGAGGGCCCGCAGAGTCCCTTTGCCCTGTGCCCCACTAACTCTTGGTAACACCCCTGGTAAAATTAGATTGCAATAACCTTTTTGTAAGCTTTTCAAAAGACAAAAACAGTATAACATTCAGAGAACCGTTGACAGACACAGCCCCTATTGCGTAATGGGCATTTCTTTGTGAAGTCAGACATAAAAGCTTGTAGATGAAACTCACACCTGAAACCCACAAACTGCTCTGCAGCACAGCTCCTGAGAGGCAAGTATAAAAAAGCCAAAGCCCATCCACAGCAAGGGCCATTGATTCAGTTAATTTTATGCAGGAAAATGATTTCCCAGATGAACAGTTTCACTACAGCACATGGTGAGCAAAGACGCCTCCTCTTACCAATGTTTAAGCACCGCTCACTGTCTGTTTACGAGGTGTTTGCTATTTGAGATGTCTTCTAACAACAAGGCTCTGCCCTGATTCAAAGAACAAATGGACTTGTCTTGAATGTGTTTTTATCAAAATAAACTTTAAAAAAAACCAAGAGCAATTCTTAGAGGTTCAAACCAACGAGACAAAGCAAACAGTGGAATCGATCGTAAAAATAAGGTCACCTGAGCGGCAAAGACAGAATTCTGTAATATTGGGATTAAACCAACACATTACTCACCGTCAGTTTTCAGGGTCAGAGGAGTTGGTGGACTCAAAACTCTTGCATTTGTCACCGGGTTCTTAACCAGACAGATGTAGCTTCCAACATCTGAGGGCTGCACCTTGGAGATATACAGGTTCCCTGTGTCCTGGGAGATGAAGCGTCGACTGTCCTCAGCAACAAAGGAGGGAAACTCATTAAACACCCAGCTGTAGATAATCTCTGTAAATAAAAAGAAAAAATACATGCATTAGAAAAATATGTCCCTTATTTGCTGACCTTCATGTTGGGTTTTTGTCTCATCGAGCACACAGAAACGACTATTTCCACATAAAAAAAGAACTTTTCTTTATGAATCTTGTGAAACACTCAGGAAGTTGTTGATGGCAGCTTGGGCAAAGCATTATTAATAATTACTGAGACATCCGAGGGGTTTTTCTTTTCTTATCTGAGCTGTGGACAGCTTTTGGGAAGCAAAAAATAAAATAAGAAAAGAGTCTGTATTGTTTTGCAACGTCAAGAAAAATAATGCTGAAGCTCATAATGAACAAACTGACAATTAAAGCGGGCCTTGTTGAGCTGTTATTTGCCGTGGGGTTATTTTAATTAACAGGTGATATCATCTGAAGATAAAACAGGCGTCCAGTGTAATGGACTTGTTCCAGAAAACTTGTTTATGTACAAATGTGTGTATGCATGTGTTAGCAGGATTAGATCCCAGCTGCAGGTTTTTTCAGTGTATTATGCAAACAGAGGAACGCAATCGCAAATCTGCTAAGCTTGAAATTCTTATCAAGGTAATTGCATCAAGGGCAAACCTGCTGTAATTTCTCAAAGAACAGGAGTTTTGCTTTTTTAAATATGAAAACCTACCAGTCTAAGGCTGAATGTGTGGTAGAAATATGATAAACTAGGTTTTACAAGAGCTGGGAAATAATACATTATATACATTTACTTGTATTGTTAGGATCTTTCATTCCATTTCTCTTCATTTTTTAACCCTGTAAAGCTTTGATGAAATCCACACCAAAAAAGCAAAAAAATGCAATATCATTTTTAGGTAATATAGATGTTATCAATTATGATACATTGCGTGATTTTGGTAACTTTTTGCTGAAAACAATGTCAGTTTAAAGGGCCTATATCATGAAAATCAACTTTGTTGAGCATTTAAGTGCATTCTAATGTTAATTTATCACAAAAACACCCCCAAAACGATATTTTGCTGCATACATGCATCTCTGAGCATTCCTCTAAAACCCTGCACTCTGAGCACCAGCCCCTCCCAATCCACGAAAACGAGTTGGTCTTCACACTGTGATGTCACAAAGTGGGGAACAGCCCCTCCAGGAAGTCTCTGCGCTGCCAGCCCCGCACTCAGCTGCTCACTTTCTCTGCTGATCCATCTTTGCAAAAATTCGGATGTTGTTTGTTTTTTGTGCATGAAAGGCAGACATGCTGCCAAGGCCGGCCTTAGGTTGACATCATGAAACTGGCAGTACCCACTAGGAGTGAAAGGGGGTTCTTGCTTGCGGGTAGGAAAAGAAGCTTGAGAAAATAACTCGTATTTTATTTTAAAAATTGTTCATTAGTGTGCCAACAGTAAAATATCATATAGTTTACCCACTGACTTAAATTTGATCCACACATATTAAACATGGTGTAACCGTATTGAATGAATAATGAAATAATTATCAACACATTTTGCATTCTTTCAATACAGTAAGTAGTCATTTAAAACAAACAAACCAAAAAAACAATAAGAAAAGATTAGTTTCTCTCACCTTTAAGTTTTGAAAATTTGCTAAACTTTTATCCGCCAAAAGTGTTTTGAGACTTCATGGAGGCAGCCATTTTGAAATGAGTGGGGAAGGTCCTTCTACTACCTTTAGTGGAAGGATAATGAACTACAAGACAGAGAACTTGCACCAACATATTTACGATGGGTTTTGAAGGAACATTTTGATCATACTAGTGAGGTAGTGGTATTAGAATTGCGTGTTTTAAATATGATATATTAGTGTTTCAGATGTGTAATACTTTCAGTCTGTCAAAATGAGCAGTTTTTACTAATTGGGAGATTGTTTCATATGGATGCTAGTGGGTATAAGTCAGGAGTTTGAAAAGTTTAAAGAGCTCCAACAATACTGATAAAGTACAATTTATTGTAGTACTTTCACTGCAGTTGCAGCTTACTTATGGGGGACATCCATCACATAAAGAGTTACATTTGACCATCCTTGGTTAAGGTACCACATTTGTTTTTTTAACCATTTAATAAAATGTAATGTATTGGAAAGAAAATTCTTCTTCTATGTTTTTCAGTTTTGCTTCAGATTTCAGTGCTTTAAAAAGTGCATTTTAAAAATGTTCTCTGAAAGTTAAATGGTGGGGACAAATAAATGCTGCTGTGACTAAAGCTACCTGAAGAATGTTCAGGCACTAAACTTTACCAACATACTTGATGTGGTTTGAAAACGGAGAAAATCTGATCTGCCTAAGAATAATGTGACCATGACATTTTTACACTTTTTGACCAAGATTATAAACCTTTTAGTTGGTAAAATATAAAACATCCAACAGCCTAAAAAATATTTACAAAAAAAAGATGCAGACAGACTAAAACAAAATGAAAGTTCTTATGATTGTCCTTGGCTGCTGAAGAATTTTCTGTCTTTTATTTTAATACTACATCGATCCACTTAGTCAAGATAATGCAATGGAACATAAGGGTCTTATACTATGTCATTATGACTGAAACTTGTGTCAATTACAGCTTGAAGGAGCAAGGCTGCGGCAAACTGCAAATGTCAGAAAATCAATAATTTCATCATGCTGGTACCACTGCATAACATCATCTCCAATGTCAATCACGGCTCTGCCATTCAAATGAGAAAAAAGTGAAGAAATAGAGCATGAACAGTTTTGCCTACAGTGTAAAAAAATGGAAAAAGTACAAAAAAAAGACAGCTTTACTTTTTAGAATTCAGGACCTTCGGTCTTAAAGTCCCAGTTCAATCATCTGATATTTTTTTAAAGCATTCCCAGTCGTCTTTTAATTATAGTAATGCTGTTTTTAACCAAACTTCAAGAGTAAAAGACAGCACATGTTAGAGGTTTTGGAGATAAAGTCAGAGACTGAGATGGTTCGGACATGTCCAGAGGAGAGATAGTGAATATATTGGTAGAAGGATGCCGAGTCTAGAGCTGCAGGCAAGAGGTCTAGAGGAAGACCAAAGAGGAGGTTTATGGATGCAGTCAACGAAGACATGAAGTGTTAGAGTGGAGGATGCAGAAGACAGGGATGGACAAAGGAAGTTGATTTGCTGTGGTGACCCCTGAAGGGAATACTACAAAAACATGTTAGAAACACAAAAAACAGGATTTCCATTGGAATGAGTCTTTGAATGTTCTAGAAAAAAAAAGAGTTAATAACAATGAGAATTGTCTTTTATTCTGAGGCGCCAGAGCTCTTACCTGGAGAATGAGGAGGAGGGCTGCACATGAGCACCACACCCTGTCCTTCTCGCACAGACACGGCTCCCCTGCTCTTTGTACTGAAAGCACCCAGATCTAAAACAGCATAGACAGACACTGTACTTAGCAAAGCCTCACATTTAGTTCCATCGAGTGGTGCACACAGATTCAATGTTTCCTGCAGGCTTGCCCTTCAGATGTGGTATTACTAATACAAAGGTACATTCCTACAAGCACCATACACACTGGTGGTGTTAATCCAAGAATGCTAGATTTGACAAAAATGTGTTGCCTCTTATTTTACGAACAATTACATAGTTTTTTTTAGGGCTTATGAGTTGACTAAGCAGATAAAAAACATTTTCATATTTGCTGAATAAGAGATCCAAAGTGGAAGTGGGCTGATCACCCAGCGGGTGTCTTTACATCGACATTGTTTTGGTTCAATTACTTGAAAATGCAGTATTTTAAATGATCGTGCAGCTGTTGGGCAATCATTTTCCAACCACTTATGACTGTGCACTTCAAAGGACTTTTGCAGAAATACGCAAAAAAAAAAAAAAAAAGATACAACAGCAAAGGTTAATATGAAGCATTAAAAAAATCCTGATGCTACAGTCAGAGAAGATCATGCTAGAAGAAAAAAGAACAGAGAGGAATGCATATTTCATATTTCAACACCCCGCAAAACGACTGTTTCAGTTGGCAGCACCCCGCTGTGAATGTGTGTTAGTGTAGAAACTCCCTTCAGCTTCTTCTTTTGGTAAACAAGAGTCGTCCTAGGCGGGGTGCCTCATTTATTACATATTAAATGCGTTTTCCCATAAAACGACTATAGCTTGATAACAGTTCAGACAGCAGAACAGCATCCAGTTTAGGAGGCTCATTAAAGCAGCCAGTATAGGTGATATCTTTACAGAGAAACATTTGTCGGAATCTAGAAATCCTGGATTTGAGGTGGAAGCAGCAAAGCTGCGTCAAAGATGCCTAGATTCTACAGCTAGCAAAGGAAATGTTGGGAAGGAAATTAGGGCAAAGTAGGTGTTCAGCAATCAGAAACCGAGACTTATGTCAGAAGCACTTTGGTGAGCTAAAATGAGAAGTGTTTTTTTCACATTCCTCACAGCCAATTGTTGCCTTTTTGTAAGGGGAGGCTCTAACTAGCTGATTGCAAATCACATCTATCCTGTAGAGTCAAAAGTAATGACTTGTTTCTAATTTAAAACAGCATGACTAAACATTTTTCAATACATATGCAAAAAAAAAAAAAAAAATTAACTCTGTCAAGCCCACTACATCAAAGAATTGACAGAAAGTCAATTTTGGGGAATTAAGATGTCTATACACACTTTGATGACAAAAAAAATACCACTTTTTTATGAGATATAGATTGTTTCATTTATAATAGGCTGAGGTAATTAGGTATATTTTTTCTCATAACAATGTTAGTCTAAGGCTACGTTCACACTGGCCTTGGAAACACACATTCAAGTGACCACTTCCAATTAAAAGTCGATGGAAAGTCGCACGTTTTGGGATTTCGCTTTTAAAATGTTTGGAATCACGAGTAGCCACGCATGATTTTGGGCTCTGTGTACAAAATGCATTGTAATTGAATGTGTGTTGAAAGTTAAACCAGCTGAACTTTGACCAGTCAGGGAGAGTCAGATTGGGTAGGGTCCTTTTTAAAACACGGAAGTGCCAACCGTTTTCAAATCGATTCGTCCATCCATCTTCTTTCAGTAATCTGGGACTGGGTCACAGGGGCAGCAGTCTAATCAAAATCAATCATGAAGGAGAAATTTATAATTGCGATTTATGCCCGGCTGGAATTATATGAGTCATTTATCGGAATAGATCCGTGAAAGAAAAAGCCTGACCCAAGATTTATGAGATTTGTATCACTTTAACATTTTGTATCAAGCCTCTTCCAACTGTGAGTATATAAGCTAGTAATGGGAACCAAACACCATATAGCCTACTGAAAGCGCCTACAAAAATCTACGTTCCGCGTGTTCTTGAATGCGCCGCACATGCCCAGTATGTACGTAGCTTTAGATGCAAAAATAATGACGAGTGTTCAGAAAAAAAAGCACCTAGTTTTTCAAATTTAATCCAAACATTTTTAACATGGTGTAACTGTAATTATTAACAAATGTTGCATCCTTTTAATACAGCTAGTCATTATTGATAAGAAATAACAATAGATAAGTAATTCTCACCATAACGTTTTAAAATGTAGCCAAACTTTTCCTCCTAAAGTGTTTTTGATATTTCATGGAGGCAGCCATTTTGGAATGAGGAGGAGAAGCTCTGCACTGCCCCTAGTGGAATGACGATGCAATAAAGGGCAGAAAATATCAAAGTTCTAAAGAAAGACTTGGTCATGCTAATGTAAGAGAGATCTCAGAAATGTGTTTATTAAATATGATATGAATGACTAAATAGGGTTAAGTGATGAGATGTATAGAAAGCATCAACGAAAAAATAAATAGGGAAAAAAATCCTTATCCTATCCATCACTGGGCACTAAACAACTGATATTGATGGTAATTTCAGAGTGGGACGTGCAGCTGCAGATTTTTCAAGTCAACCCAGCTCTTTAATTTCATTACTAACAGTACTGCTCAGAGTGGCTCGATACCTGAGCCTAAGCCAGCCTCACGTCTGCAGAGAGCGAAGAACTCTTTGGGGAAAAAGATCAGAGGCCCTCCTTTCTGCCTGCTGCCTTCAAAGTCACGGCTGAAAAGCAGCCCCGGTCTGTGAATTTCAAAACAAAAAGGGGGAAAAAGCATCCTACTGAAACTTCTCTGGAACCGAGTACGCCACCAGTGGATATATTGCAGGGAGCCTCCACTCAACTTTTCTTTGTGAGCGTTCGTTCTTCCCCAGAGTGAAACTTCAACCCTCAGCAACCTCAGAGTCACAGGTCACTGTTGTATTTGCTTTAGGATGTAACTATTCCTTTGAACCTCAATCCAATGGTAAATACAAGCTCAATATAATATATATTTTTTTCATTTATAGGTTGATTTCCTTTGATTTACAGGAGACAGACAGATCAGTCTGGTTGGACTGTAGTAACATAAATCGATTAATCAAGTCAATCAATAAATTGTTACACCTCTAATTTGCATACATAACTCCCCTTAATTAAAATGTTTAAATATTCACACAAAATATGTGCCCACAAATACTTCAAACTCTGTCTTTTCCCATATTTTCAGTTTTCTAACCGAAACCAACAAATATGTATTTCTTCAACTTAAAGTTGGGTTTCCTCATGTAAACTATTTAGAATGTTCCGCTGGAATTTATAGCAGTCCGCATTTGTAACTGGGGCAATTATACCCCTGCCATCCCTTCATTTAGATATATGGCACCACACAAGTCAAATAGGTTGCCCAATTTGTTTTAAGCCAAAAGGCCACGCAATTACAGCTTTAAAATATTCAGCTGCAGCGTAATGTTATGTCTCTGAGGCAGGAAAAGCAATCAACAACTGCGCCGCTGCATGAAAATGTGCAGCGCCAACATAAAAAGGAAGGAAAAAGTTGGGCTCCATGCTGAGTGATAAATGTCCACCATTTGAAACGTGGAAATGCAGAGGGAAGGTTCTGCATTCAAAAATGTGTGTCGCAGGGGACTTTTCTTTGTTTCTCTGGAAGGGGGTGCTAAGGAAAAGTGGATGGTCGCACACTGTTGGAGAACAAAAAAGCCACAAATAAAGTTGCTTTTCACACGGGGGTATTGTACAAAGAACCCCTGTCGCCAATTTTTTTCTGATTTAGACTTATAGCATGCGACTTAAGAGAAAAGTTAGGAGCACACAGGTTGAGCTACGCTTGTTTAAGAGACAAACCCAGAAACTCTGGATTAAACTCCATTTGTTGCAGGTCTAGGTTGAAAGTGATTGTCTGTTGGAGATCCAGTGTTTTGGTTTCGTTTCAGGTTTCTAAGTAACAACCCTAAAGCTGTAGTCACTGGTACAGGGGGTTGACCCAAACCGGTGCTGCACGTTTTTAGGTTGTCCAGCCCCGTGGAGGGTCATAGAAAAGACCTGCTGCTTCTTAACGTCCCACTCCTATCATTTTTTTTATCTATTTTATAAGCGTTCTCAGTGGTTTTTAGCCAGATAAAAAAAAGCTTTGTTGTTTTCTAGGACAGTTTCTGCAAAGTGGTAGAAGTTCACTAGAAATGTGCCTCTGAGTTGTGTACTAAAGTATGAATCGTTCTAAAATAATGACACTATGTTTTCTGGTGCTCTTTTTCAACGTGGTGTACTTGTTCACACATGTTAAAATAATTCTGCCGCTCAGCCAATCACAGCACGGCAAATCATCTGCTTTCCGGTTCCACTAAACTGCCTTCTGTTTCAATCATCCTTTTCCTTTAACATACAAATATACTTCTCTCTTACATACATATATATTTCATTGACATATATATATACGTATACTTCTCCTACACATATATTTATAGTATGTATACAAGTATATGAGAGCGAGTTTATATGTATGTATGAGTGAGAATATATGTTATCGCTTCATAAGGAAATCTGTCTTGTATGGCCCCTAATAGGACACACATCTATGACAGTGCAAGACTTCACACTCCATTTCAAGTGAGTACCACCGGAGACAAAAAAGGCAGGGCTCGTTATTTCTCCGTCCAACAAAACCTGACGGGAGACAGACAGCTCCAGCAATTTATCAGCCAACCAGCGAACACCCAGACCTTTTGCAGTCAGCCCCCCACTCCGTCAGAAACCATCATGTCTTGCACATACATAAAAATGAGCATTAGAGGAACAGCGATTTGTTGTCTAATCCAAACCTATCCTACATGTAGAGCAGTAGCTGCAAGGCTGCAAGAATCGGGAAAGCGAGACTCAGGGATTTTACTTCATCAATAATTAGTTGTTTAAATCCAATTCTTTAAAGTCAGTGTTTTCATTCCTAATTGTTCAATCACTCCGACTAGAAGCACCACACAAACAATAATCAATTGTCCAACATGGACAATCCTGGATTGTTTCCTGGTTGGTAGCACAACAGCAGCTGGGTCAGATGAGAGGTAAGACTGGCTCCTGACTCAACACAAAAGTTTAGCCACACGTTCATCCAGTGGGCGATATCTGACAGCTCTAGCTCAAAATCAGCAGACGCCAGGGGCGGAGCTACAGGGGGGCAGCTGCTCTCTCAAAAAAAAAAAAAGCTTTGCCCACCCCCAAATACTCATAGAATTATTGACAAAGATTTGGAAACCATCAATAGAAGCTTCTGTAAGCCTTAAAAACAACATCTCAGCTGAATGATTACATCAGTAAAACAGTTTCATATATGCATTTTTGCTACTATCAATTGTAAAGCCATAGTATTTGATTATTTTGCACTAAAACAATTGAACACGGTGATCACAGAGGTGAATGTTCGCAGTTCCCAAAGAGAAACTCTGAACTTTGCCACAGAAAGAGTGCAGCATCTTTCTGACACATCCATCAGCAGGATCCTGACTCACTACGCTGCCAGAAAATGACCCATGTGTTCGAAAATCCAATTTTGTGTAAAGATGAGTGAAGGTGATGTGTGACAAGTGGACCTCGTATCAACTGACACATCTGCCACTCAGCCGAGCATGACCACAAACATATCATCTGCTCACCCCAGAGGCTGCTTTTATAATTCATTTCAAAGGTTCTCTCAAGGTGCAGAGTGAGATCATAACAGGTGAATTCATATCTGCATTAACACGCTTCTGCAGCTCAAGTTTTTTAATCACTGAATGCTTAGGGCTTCCCACTAAATGGTTACCATGGCGTCTCAATCACACTTTCAAATCTTGAAAATACTTTGGAAATCAAGATAAGCACAAAAGAGGGATAAAAAAAGGGTAAAAAGTGTCAACTTATGGACAGGCAGACATCAGATTACAACCTGACAGTTCCATTCCATTCAGCCTTGGAATATTTGAAATAATTTAGTGTTGGGTCAAATTATGGTCATACATAAAAAAATGCAATAAATTCAGCTCATTTTTAATTATGTTATGTATTTATTTATTTTTAAGTCAGCTTCAATAGAACAGGCCAGTTCACAAATGTTTATTTCACATGAATTCTGTTTAAATCAATGCAATTCCCTTTTATTAAGTTCAAATCAGCTCAAGTAAATAATACGTTTTGTTGATGTTTGTTTGTTTGTTTTACTTTTGGTTCCTCCTTTTAGGGTCTGTTACGCAATAAACCACAGATAGAGAGCCTGCGCGTTAACTTGCAGACTAGCGACGGTCCAGGGCTGCCTTCTGCGAACAGAAGCCAGGATGGACTCCGGTATCCCCGTGATCCCGTAAGGAATACGGTTGGTTAAGAAAATGGATGGATGTTGTCTTAGCTTCAGTTTTTGGGATCAGACCATGAAAACACTGAAGAGTGCCCCCATGTGGTTACAGTAGCTCACTGCACCTGGTGGTCTTCCATCGAAGGACAGACCCCATTTATATTCCAGGATCAGATTAGAATGGGTGTGTCTGTGATGATACTTTCACTCACCTTTAAAAATGATATTCACTGTAGTTGAATTCAATAGAATGCAATTATTTGTCTATGTTAAATATTTTCACTAAAATTCAGTTTAAATAACTGTCATCCATCCATCCATCCATGTCGGAGTCACGGGACAGCCAGAACCTTACCTGGCTACTGCAGGCAACATTGAGCATCATTTAATTGCTTCAGTTCAATCAAAAGTACTTAAATTCATTCCACTTCATTTAACTAATTGTAATCTATTCAGTTCAGTTCAATCCAGTCAAGATCAGTAGACTTTAACTAAGTTCAGAACAATTTATTTAAATATGGCTAGACTGAAATTTCATTTTAATCTATTTAGTTTGATTCTAGTAATTTAGATATTCAATTCAATTTGAAATAACTCAGTTCAATCCATTCTATTTAAATCAGTTCATCACAGTTTTGTATATTACGTTTTCTCCAGTTAATTAAACAAAAGACATTCAATACAAGGTAATTACATTCACTTTACCTCTGATTACTTTAATTTAACATATTGGATTTTGAAATTCTATTTCCTTTCCTAGACAGTAAACTAACCCTATTTAATCACTCATCAAAAGTTTGATGACAGCTTCATTTGGGAATGATCACCTATACTGGAAAAACAGTCTCAGAGACTGTCAGATGTGTGCATGTTCTGCAGAGGGTGTTCGGCTCTGCTCTTTGCAGTCAAGTCCAGTCAAGCCTCCTCTTCTGTGCGTCACACTGGACCCCAAACCTGTACTAACCCTCTTCGAGAAAGCAATAAATCCTTTTTTGAATAAGATTTGAATTTAAATAGATTTTCTTCTCGTTCTGATGTAGGTTAGCTGCTGTGCTTTGCTTCATTGTTGTACTGGATTAACTATTTTAGATCCAGCTTTAGCAAACAGTTGGACTGACTTTTTTTCTGGGTACACAGGTAAGTTCATAATTTATCAAACTGACAGGTGCCCAAATCCCACAAGTGTACATTAAACTCCAATCATCGACTCCCACCCTAATGATGACAACAGACAGAAAACCCACTAAACACAAATTTCTACACAACAAAATCCTAAACTAAAAGGCAGAAAAGTGCTGTTCCTCATTAGTTTTTTTAAAATTAGTTTTTATTATGAATTTATCAGATTTTTTATGCTTAAATGATAGGAATATACAGTGGGGATCGAAAGTTTGGGCACCCCAGGTAAAATGTTTTATTATTATAAATTGTCAAGGTGGTCAGTACAAGGTACTAACTCTGCAGAGTGCCCAAACCAATGCGTCTCTTTCTCTCTCAACATCTTCCTTTTGTGCACAGTTCTACGTTACACCATTACTAACAAACGTAATTAAATTTCAGTAATTTGTTACTTTGTAATACATGACCCCCAACACTGTTTTGAGTACATGTGTAAGTATTGGATAGCAACAGTATACAAAAAGCGTGTAAGACCACACACCTGGTGTATATGTCGCATAAGGATTTCACTGCTTGTTGCTCAAAATCACCGTGCTGCAGATTAATTTAAATTTGTCACAAAAGCAATTCACATCAAGCAAAGGCCACAGTTTCAACTGCCTGCAGAGAGTCAATAAAATTGTAGAAATCCTTTTGCTAGCTGTTAATTTCAGTCTTTCTAGAAACGTTAATACTTAAAATGACAACGAATAAATGCTGAAGAAGAGGTTTGTCACAAAATGACACAGGAGAGAAGAGATTCTGCATAATAGAATGTCAGCAAAACACTGAAACATCCTCCTGCTCATCATCCTAATGTCTTTGATGCATATCCGAATAATGCATAATGTTTTTGCATGCTGTCGAAGTCTCTGGGCTGAAGCTAAGAAATGAGCGTCTGAATGTTACATTGCTCCTTTTCAGGCCACTTGCATTTTTCAAGCTGTGGGTGTATTTTTTATGTATGACCCTTGGAGAGGAGAAGAGGAGGAGGCAAGGATCTGGACAGACGAAGCTTTTCTGAAGCTCGAGCCTGTGCTTAACCATCTGGGTATATCAGGCTGCCAGTGCAGTCTGGCTCAAACTTGAAATGAATTTGGTCGGATTTTTCTCATCACTTTGAGAAGCATAAATAATTATACAAAGAAGCTGTCGACCTGACGTTTGCTAATGGTTCTTTTATAAAAACAGAATACAAGAAAACATTTTTTTTATAAGTAATCAAGCTATTTGTTTATAACATGATGCTCACAATTGTGGGTCACCATAACAACAAAGAAGATGGTGCACTTTCCTTCCCAGCCACAGCTCAGTGACTGAGAGAACAAAGTTCCCAGAACAAAAGAAAGTACGGATGTCGTTGTACTGAGGAAACGAACTACAGCAGTGATGATTTTTTTCCTGAGCACAGATGCTTGGTTCTCACTGCTGCCTGGACCTGGAAATGATGCTTTGGAGGCATGCCAGGGGATTACTGCAGCAAATAAAATGTGCTTTCTGCTCTCATTTACCATTGAGACACATTTAAGGGGACATGGCCTGTTAGCAGTGTAGTAATAGTACATAAGGCTTTGCCGCTGGGAACTATTTTCTGCAACACAACCTTACCATTGTGTTTATTTATCCCTGAAACCATACAGGTGTGTTTTAACATAGCGGGACAAAAAGCTTGGAGTCCATTTCTGTCATACTGGAGCAGAAAGAGTGAAGTAAAAGTGACAATAATTAGTGTTGTGTTTTTGGTCTTTTTAACAAGTTTTTATGACACAAAGTTGTGACTCTGAATATGTCTTTATTCAATTCATTGTGATTCAGGAGCAGATGAAAAAGTTTGCATTTGTGACGTAGAAAATACGCTGGGCGGCCCAAAAGCTCCCAGTTCTGCTTGAACAGAGAGCTCTCAGCAACAGGGAAGTGGGTCGGGGTTGCTCCGTTCCAAAGGTCTCGCCCACAACTCAGAGGTGAAATTTCAATGAGCTCCTGCTGCTCTGCAGAAACTATGTTCTAGAAAACCACCATTCTGTATAGATGAACTGGACCGAGTGATTGTGACAAAATGGCTTACTTCCAATGGAATGATGTCTATTCAGTCGCCTTTTTTTTTTTTTTTTGCGATAAGAACACGTCTGAGCCACACGACGACAGTAAGCAATGACAGGTCCGAGTCAGTCAAGTCAACATTTCCAAAGCATCCACTCTCACCAATCAGTGATCAGTGATTGATCAGTGACACAAATCAGTGATCTTGTTAGAAGGCCACACCCCTACCACTCAAAAGTGGGCTCAGGAGAATCTCTCAATCAAAGGTTTCAAAGGTTTGATGCAATAGAGACTTCTATAGAGACTTCTTGGAACCAACAGGTACAGGAATGTTAAAACGTCTGAATACTCACAAGCAAACTGTAGCAGAGCATCTCGACTCAGAATGCTTCCAAAGCTGTTTTCTGATTTACACTGGTATTTCCCAAAGTCTGTGATCTCACTGGCGTTGGTTATGATTAGGTCTCCATCAATGAAGCTGTATCTGTAGTCTGTGTCTGAGTCAACTCTGGTCCCATTGATGTACCAGCTAAAAAGAAAAAAAAAAAAGATTGTAATTCACATGTGATCAGCGATGCTCCAATGAGTGGGAAAAAGCTGAAGGGCAGAGAGAAAAATGGATGTCACACACCTGTATGTGGGGGGTGGGTTCCCCCGCGCCTCGCAGTGCAACATCACTTTCCTTTCACCAGAACCCAAAGAAAAAATAATGTCATCTGGCTCCTGGATGAAAACGGGGCCAAACTCCAGGCTCTCTGTGAAGAAAAAAGCAGAAGAGGAGGATTGATTTAGAAACCAAAATACATTTTGCACATCTTGTTATATCTAGTTGCCAGACTCCATTCATGAAGCCAAAAACGTGATTTGAACTTTATAGAATTTACAGTTTGACTAATTTATTTTGATTTATATGGTTACAATTATAATTTCTAATATTCTAGCATAATCCTAAATGAATCCTAATCTTACTTTACACCTTTGAACCTGCAGCTGGTTTCCCGCATAAAAGAGAGTTCCAGCTTTTAGTTATAAGTCTTGGCTGCGGCTGCACAATGGCGCCTCTGCTGCCTTAAAGCCAAAAAAAAAAAAAAAAAAAAAAAAAAAAGACGACTCCTGCTGCAAATTCAAGCATCAGTTTGTGTGGAGTTTGCATGAGCCCCCAAGTCACCCCCAGGTGCTCCAGCTTCCTGCACAGTCTAAAAACATCCATGCACTGGTGGCTCTAAATTGGCCAACCGTAGGAGTGAATGTGAGTGGGCACGGTGGTCTGTATCTGTGCAGCCTGTTGATGAACTGGCAACCTGTCTGGCAGAACTGCCTCACCTCTTACCCTGGGATAGTCTCCAGCCTCTATGCGACCCTGAACAGAATGGAGCTGAATGGAATATGGATGAATAAACCCCTATCTCTTTGGCTGCTTTCCCACTTTGGCTCAGTTTCCCATCTCATCGTACGGTGTTGATATTAGTGTGATGCTGTGTCCACTCTTTATTTTATTGTCTACATTTTTTTTTTTTTATCTGTAGAGTGTGCTTCTGTAAGGAAATCTCTTTGAAAACATTTTGTTTTGAAGACCCACTCCAATCGTCTTTTGATTATATTTATGCCACTTTGAGCCAGAAACAAAACCTTTTTCTTCATTTTCTCTGACATAATTCCTGCAGAGCTGCAGCAGAAATTCAATTCTGAGTTGTTGGCGGGACTGTTGGCACAGAGCAACTCTGTCCCCCTTCCCCTCCCTATTGCTGAGAGGTTGGAGCAGGAAGCCCCGCCCATTGTACTTTCTAGATACAAATCAAATGTTTTTCAAACTGAACTTTTCCCTCTGCTCCTGATTCATTTGAGTAAAGAAATACTAAGAAATGCAATTTTTAGCCAAATTTTCTTTGTATATATCCACCATCAACAGAAAAATGCCACAAAAACATGTTAAGACCCCAAAAAGACCATTATGAACAGCATGGGTCTTTAAATCATTTGCTGGAGCTCACGTTTTTTACAATAAAGAAACAAACAAAGAGTTTTTAAATTGTAAATTTTGTTGATGCATGAACATCTATTCTAACAGATATTCCAATCAGGGTGACTATACACAACATTTTTTGCTAGCTCATTTCAAATGAACTGCCTACTCATTACAGTAAACTCTAATTTCCAACTTTATGAATTTTACTTTTGTAGTTTTTTTTGCATTTACACAGCCTAATCTAATTATGTTAATTTGGTGATGATGTCAACTGGTCAGCAACAGCGTTTGCTTCACAATTATTTTGGAAAAAGTAATATTAAAAGTCACAGCTTTAGTTAAAAAAGTTGTGTACTGGTGTTTTGTTTTATGTGAAAAGCTGCTTTTTTATTCAGCTGGTTTAATTTTTTGTGTTTGGGGTTGTTTTTTATATGGAATAAGCATTATAGTACACATGGAAGCTCAAAAAGTGGGTTTTGCATGATATAGGTTCTTTAAAATATTTTTCTTTTATGTTTTTGTGAAACACTTATGTTAATAATAGTGCTAATAGGATTTACTATCATAGTAATTTGTAAAAATCAATCAAATAAGGATTAAATTAAGATCTTGTTGCATATTTTTTGTAATGCATTGCAAACATTGAAGAAAAAAAATGTTGACAATTTTTATTTCTAACAAGTTGTGGACTTGTTGAAGCCCTAACTGTAAGAAAGGCTTTAGCTGCAATTGCAACGTATCATGAATACATTTCCAAATGTGAATGTGCCTTCAGTAAAACACATAATCTGGATTTAAGCTTTGTCTGCACCAAACAAACAAGCAAATCAGCCCGTGTGTTTTACTGCCACATCCTGTGATCGCATGCATGAGAAATCCTGGCATTATAAACCTGCATCACTGTAAAGGAAGATGTGTCATCTCCAAGCACAAACGACGACCCTCCGCCATGCAGAAATAGGGCTCATTATCATGAGGTGGCAGCATGAAATGAGAAGTATGTGTGCACGGTGGAATTAATGCCCTCTTGCAAACTAGACTTTGATGTTAAACACCCAGACGATCCAGGAAGCTCAGCAACAGCCAGGGCATGTTTGAAAAGAAATGAAGGAGCTAAAGGTTGGGTTATGATTGGAAAACAGCCAAATAATTACTCTATACTGTATGTATGCAAATGATCATAAAAGGAAAGACATGGAATTCATAGAAAACTCAGACACCTGCTTACTCACTTTAAATATTTCACAAATATCTAAAACCTTAGAAAAGCAACGGAGCTGCATGTTTGGTAAACGCCTAAAGCTACCAACACACTGGGCATGTGAATACACATTTAGCTCATGCTGTTCACACTGGAAAAGAAGGGAGGGGCTTCCTCTGTACTTTTTTTCCTACTGTTCACGAACGCATGAAAAGAGGAAGAAAAACGCTCCAAGGATATAAAGGTATGCAGGCGGTGTCTGAATTACCACTTGCCGGGCGCCAAATACTACAAAATTTGCCCCATGGCTAATAAACGTTTGCACCTAAATCAAATAATCTTGTTATTTAGCTTATTGATTGGATGTCATTCATTCTCTTCTGCAAAGCACACAATTGATTTGATGTTATTTATTCAGTTTTATCTGGCACTTTAGCACACGCAACAGAAGAATATGTTCTTTAGCCTCCATTGATGTTACGGAAATGACTGGGCAGAGTATCACTGCATCTCTCGTATGTCATTATTCCTACAAATACTCAGCTCAGTGGCCCTGTGGGGGGAGTGTCCACCCTAAGACTGGGAGGTTGTGAGTTCAAGTCCAGGCTGACTCAAACCAAAGACTCTAAAAATGGGACCCAATGCCTCCCTGCTTGACACTCAGCATAAAGGGGTTGGATTGGGGGGTTAAGCACCAATGGTTCCCATGCATGGCTGTGACTGCAACTCTGGGTTCCCCAGGGGATGGGTCAAATGCAGAGAACAAATGTCACACACCTACGTCTGTGACAACTGATGGGACTTTAAATACTTTAGGATACAACGGTACCTTCCATTTCAATGACATCCCTTATGGTGGCTGTACAAGCAACAAAGGAACTATAAGACAAAACTGCCTCCCTTTACGATGCAACCACACATGACTGTGGCCCTCTACATGCACAGGCAACCCAAAACGTGCAGCACCCTCATGACTCTACCCCCCAAACAGATGCATTTGACGAAGGCATAGAAAGCAGCTTCAGCTTCAAAAACTGAATTTAGGTGGAACTTCAGTTTTCTACATGAAACATAAAAGGATAATTCCACACAGACCATTTGGATTTGCATTCGATCTCCTCAACAAGCGACAAAAATTTAAACAACTCTCTTCTACCTGCTTAGAGAGGCTCTCATGTCTCGGTGAGTATTGTGGTTTTCCAGGGTGCATGTAATTTCATCAACTTAGAGGCTTTCTAAGTAAAACCCAATTGGAAAATGATCAGTGTTAGGTTGCTGCTCTGCCTGATGAGACAAATGTAACTTCCTTATTTACAGTTAGGCACTTTCTACAGCATTTATCATTTGCTCACACAACCACACACACCCACATGCGCACACACACAGCTATAAGTGTGTAGAATTACAATCAATTTGCCAAAACCACAAAGATCCTGCATTGTTAATTTGATCCAAATAAAAAAAAAATCTTTAATTAGAATCAGTATTAAATAATTCTTTTAAGACATATAAACAACAAAGATTAATCAAGTGGATAGAATTTATATCTATAAAATTACCGTTTTCTTCTACTATGACATATATAATTTGTGACTTACAGTCTTCATTTTCAGCTAAGATTTGAATGAATAGGGCTGTATGGTGGTGTAGTGGTTAGCACTCTTGTCTCACAGTGAAAAGGCCCGGTTTAAATCCCGGCTGGGACCTTTATGTGTGGAATTTGCATGTTCTTCTCATGAATGTGAGGATTTTCTCCGGGAACTCCAGTTTGCTCACAGTCCAAAAAGATGCTTCATGGGTTAAATAGTGAATCCATTGTTCATAGGTCTGAATGTGTGTATGTAGCCCTGAAACATGCAGGTAACCTATTTAGGGTGTACCCCACCTTTGCCTAAAAATGACTGGGATAGGCTCCAGCAACCTCAGTGAAACCAAAAGGGATGAAATGGGTTTTTTCAATACTAAACATAAAGAGATTTTTACATGTTAAAAAAACAATGTACATTAAGACTCTTTTTTTCTTCTTTAACCTAAAATACTATGCTTTCATGGTACTCCTAAACTGAACATCAACCTTTACATCGCCACACAGCATCACCTAAAAATGACTCCTTAACTCTGGTAAACACAAACATTTTCATTTCAACAACACTTTTTTTTATATTTCCAAAAAATAAGTTGTTAATTGTTTTGTAAATTGCTTATGTAAATTAAGATTAAACCTAATCAGTAGTCTTGATGTTGCATCATGACATCTGGACTTAAAATAATCTGTTTTGAAACGATTTATGTCACCACTCCTCCAAGTGGCTTCATCAGTCTATGTGAAAACTGAAGAATTGAAGGAACTTCTGCACAACAACTTAATATAGTCTAGACATGAAAGCTCAAACAAAAAAACACCTTGCTATCGTTTTGCAACGTTTCACAGAAGAAAGTTCAGCTTGAGGCCTTTAGCAAAACTAAACTGATTCTGATGGATTTAAGTGTCTAATGTCGCATTTGACCTGCTCATCTCAACTATGAAGTCAATTTTATCATGTGCTGTGATCTTTTAAAAATAGAGTCAGATAGAAAAAAAAGGTTACAGCTCTGATTTGTTGGTATTGTTGTGTATCTCTGGAGCAGAAACCACAATCCCACACAAAAGTACAAATGGTGGTACAAGTGTGCGTACATGACCATCAGTCAGCCACAGGACCAAAGCTGTCATACTTCTTTTTTGTGTTATCTTCTCAACATCAGTCATGTGCAGTGCTGTAATGGCCTTGTCATTCTGACAATGCAGAAGCGTTACCTTTGCCTGGGTTACAGAGATGTGTGCCATATCAAAGCTACACTGTGATAAGGACATCAAAAACCAAAAAAAAATCCAAGACAGGCTGGAGAAGAAGCACAAATAAAGCTAAAATTAGGGTGTGTGAATTAAAAAAAATTTAAATTAATGAAAAAAGTTAATGATGTGGATTTAATGTGGATGTATGTATGATGACACCATGTGCCAATACTGATCACTAAATTAGGGAATGCTCTACAGTTTATTTAAATGAAGCAGATGCAAAGAATGTGATGTGATTCATCAAATGTTGCATTAAATGATGCGTCCTTGTAATAAGTAAAACTCATTTCTGGAAACCACATTTGTTTCCATGTTACATGTGAGGTATCAAATCATTCCTTTTTAAAATGATTGTATTATATTTATAACCTCTATACTGACAGGAACCCAGAAAGAGCTGGATATTGCTGTGATCCCACTTCAATTTCACAAAGGGCTCAACCCCAGTCACTGCAGACCTTGCACAGTGATAATAGGTGGCTAAGATTCATTTCTATGGCAGATCTAAACAGACAGGAAGCCTGTTGAAAAAAAAAAAACCTGAGAACAGAAGTGGAGGCGTGTTGGCAGAGTGCTGAGAAATAAAGAGT
This sequence comes from Adrianichthys oophorus, assembly GCA_036245035.1. Classification (NCBI taxonomy): domain Eukaryota; kingdom Metazoa; phylum Chordata; class Actinopteri; order Beloniformes; family Adrianichthyidae; genus Adrianichthys; species Adrianichthys oophorus. The sequence continues at coordinate 5,928,712 of BSAI01000072.1, read as the reverse complement.
GCAGTCAGTCACACCAATCATGTCTGGAGGAGCTCAGATGGGCTCTGAAGTCGTCGCCCGTTTGGTTTAGCTTAATTCAGCAGGTGAGGTTGACAGCATCTCAGCTCAAGTAATGCATTTTCACAAAATTCTGTGTTAAAACTCAGGTTTCAGTCCTGCATGGTGCAGCAGGAGACTTGTCTGTTGAGAAGAAAGTCACCCAAAGCTTTCCAAAAACGTGTCTCATGAGGAGGCTGCAGTTGACATTAAAAGGATAATAGGATGGATGATCACAGAGTTTTTCCCTTCAATTTAAATTAATAGTTAATATATTAACTTAAAAATATTATGGTGTGTAAATAATGTCAGAAGTTCATTATTTTTTAAGCCAAATAAAAGTAGAGCTAGAAAACCTGTTGCAAAAATCAACCAATAAAAAAGCAGTTTGGGAGATGGTGTTTTTTTTTTTCTAGTTTTGGCGTTGTTGTACAATCAAAGCATGGGCTTGGCTGTAGCATTGATTTCACCTTCACTTCTGTGGTCCTCCTGAGATCTGAGCAAAGTCAGAGCAGACGGAGGTAGAATGGAAAAAGCAGGCCAGCCAGTATTTCCCAGACCACCGCTGTGGCGGCGCGGAGGTCTGCTGCGTGGCGTGAGCGCCGACAAAGAGCTGTCCTGCTTCATCTGTAACACGGCTACATAAGTAATGGGCTGTGCTGCAACAGCTCTGGCAAAGTCTGGAAAATAAATGACAGAATGACCCGTGTTATATTCACTGCCATTTTGTCTACAGTCACAAAAATGCAGAAAAACCTTTAAATTCGATGACGCTGCCTGAATGGGACTATTCTAGACATTATTTTAGCAAAAGTGATCCAAATTTAAAGTCTACTAACAGGATTAAAATCCCACAAGTGTTCCCAGTGAGTGAGCCTGCTTTCATATCCCATCATCCCTTTGTTTAGATGCTCTCCCACTAGCTTACAGCCCCTCACATTCTAAACCAACATTAGTGGTGCAAAAAAAATGGCAAGAAATAAAAGAGTTAGCCTCCCGTAGAGTTCAGAGTCAGACACCAACGAGGAAAACAAAGATGTACAGTAGATGGATCTAGTTGTCTACAAGAGCATGCATCAGAATGGAGCAGAGCAGGGAGCTTGCACCTCACCCATTGTATTTTGTATGTTACAATAATGCATTTTTTCTTCTTCTCCTGATTTACAACCATTTGAATTAAAAAAATACTCAGAAATGCTAATTAAGCTTATTTTTCTTTATTTATGCCCTCAATCATTAGAAGCATGGCAAAATTATGTGTCAAAAACGCCATTTTCATCGGAGTGGGTCTTCAAAAAAAAAGTTCAGCCAAATCCACAAGTCTTTAATGCAAGATGGGCCTTCCCAATCTTGATACCTCCAGATCTACTATTTCACTTGTTTGCCACCTGGATACCTGGATCAGGTGAGCTCCTTTGGTCAGTGTGGAATTTCATGATCCAGGTTATCAGCAGGAAGTGTCTGGGAAGGCAGGAATCTAACTTAGTCCAACTCTTTTTGGTGTGGGAACATTTTTTTTCAGAGCTCAAACCAAGAGTTTTCATTCAGTAAATCAACATCAATTGGGATTTAAAAGTCCAAGTGCATCAAGTTTGATAAAAAAAAAAAGCCAAAATTCAGACAAAACATCACAATTTCTACGTTTTACAAACCAAATACAAACAAACCAAAGCTTAGACGCTTAAAAAAGGGTTGGAATAAAAACAAGATGTTGATAGAAAGTTGTATGAAACTCCTAATAAAAACCTTTGATTAGCATCAACTTGACATCACAATCCTTAGCTGAACCTCAAAGCAAATGTCAGAAAGGATTAAAGTTCTCCTAAAGAGCATATATACATATATATATACATACATACATATATACATATATATATACATACATACATATATATATACATACATACATACATATATATATATATATATATATA
>BSAI01000072.1:5765052-5921742 GCA_036245035.1 Adrianichthys oophorus | reverse complement strand
CTCCCCCCACTGACCTCAGCTGTTTTTCAGGCCACTCTCACAATAAACAAAAACCAAACTAACATATTTTATTTTTTTTAAAATCTGACTCAGTGCAGAAAAATCCTGGATCCTGTCCCAGCTGACATCAGATGTGTGGCAGGCCACGCTCAGAACAGTGCAAAACCAAACAAACAACCATGCACAATTACCATTCTGCTCAATTCAACATCACCAGTTAACCTAACAGGCATGTCTCTGAATTGAGGGAGGAAACCCAATTAACCAAAACACAAACAGTCACAGTGGGAACAGTTCCACACTGAAAGGACCCAGCTGGGATTTGAACAAGAAGCCAAACCTACAAGTAAACCTTGTTTTCTCTATCAAAAAACAAAACAAAACACGATTTTGCATTAAGAGCCTTTTTTTTCTTTTTACAGTCTCATAGCAGTATTTGCTGCACATAAGCCATTTGATGTATGGTTTCTAAAATGCCCTTATCCTTGCTGTAATGGGAAAATGTGTGGTTCAGTGAAGTTAAAGACACACTGCAGAGTAGATCATCAAAGCTCTAAATTGAGTGAAAAGACAAGGGTAACAAGAAACCAGAGGAAACGCTCATATCATAAAATCAGCCTCTCTGACACACATTTCATGCTGTCACTGGGTATTACAGTCAATACGTTTTCCCACCATTTACTTTTTAGAAATCCAAACAGTTCGAAGTGACATTATTTGGGGATTTTATTATCCTAAAAGTAGGAAAAGTATGTATTTTTTTAATGACATCTGATTAGAAAGTCAAGCAAGTAAAAAATAGGTGTGGAGCAACATTTTGCATTTAAAAACTCAAACTAAACCGCATAAGACTTGAAGTGTCAGCACAGCAAGAGTCGAATCAGAGTTCTGCAAAAAAAAAAAAAAGGGTGGGAGTGTTGATAAAGTGAACTGAAGAAAACTGAGAAATAATTATGTATCCCAGGGCACTTGTCAGCTGCAAAAATACTGCTGTCTAAAAACGGAGAGAAGGTAATTATGATCTAACATGTTTTGAGGAACAGCAGGGTATAAAAGTACGGCTGAAGTTTAAATTATTGAGAGATTTTAAAGAAAATAATCAGTGACAGTGCGGTAATCGATTCATAAAGTACGGAAATTTGGTTAACGGGGGGATAAACCACCTCCTTTCTGTTGACGGTTTTAAAAACACGATGAAAATGGTGTTTTGAAGGGTTTTCAGCATGTTCTTGTGGAATTTTTCTGATAATGGTGGACATACATATAGAAAATGAAGCTTGAAATTGCATTTCCGATTATCACATTTTTTGAACTACAAGTCACTTTAGTATAAGCTTCACAATCAAAAAAAAAAAAAACCCACATAATAAAGAAGGAAAAAATCCAATATAGGTTGGACTGGAGTATGGGGTGGCCGTGGTGCAGCGCTAGGGTGGTTAACCTCTGATTTGAAGATTGCAGGTTCGAAGTGTCAAAGTGTCCTTGGGCAAGACACTAAACCCCAAATTGCCTCTGGTGGGAGGTTGGTGTCAGTGTTCGGCAGCAGAGCCGCCATCAATGTGGGAATGTGTGTGACTGGGTGAATGGGACCATGACCTTAAAGCACTTTGGGCCTTCAAAGAAGGTAGAAAAGGGCCATACAAGTATAAGCCATTTACAGTACGTTTCACTTTAGGAGACATTTATCTAACAAAATACGGGACCAAGAACGGACATTTGAAAGATAAATCCTGAAACCATAATAGAAAACAATTCAAATTCATTTCAATACCGTAACACACTGATGCTTATTTGGCTTCATGAAACTTATGAACAATTATTCAAGTCAGATCTTGTGTTGCACCCTCGGCAGCACACGTTTAAGTGACCACTTCCAATGAAAATTCTATGCATATGCGTGTAAATAGGCGTTTCCGGCTTTCCCCTTTAATTCCCGAAAGTGCTAATCAGTTGTCCCCGGCTAGAATTATATGTCACCAAGTTGTTCATATTTTGAAATAGAGCTGTGACAAAAAGCCTAGCATAAGATTTGTGAGATATGTACCGCTTTGACATTTTGTACCAAGACTCTTTCAACTGTAGGTGGGGGACATACGCTAGTATCAGGTAGTGACAGTCTGGTGTGAATGCCATTTGTTTAAGAATGAAGATTTACATCTACAACTGCTTTCACATTACATCTGGCTGCCCGGTGTGAACGGTGCTTGAAACTGAGCGGCACCTCTTGCTCTGTTGTTGTCAAAAGCAAACACAGTACCCTCTAGTGGTTGTTGCTCATTATTTTTGAATATCTCATATAAGTCGCACTCCCAGCCAAACTATGCAAAAAAAATGCAACTTACACTCAGAAAAACACAGGATTCTTTATTCAAATTGTTGAGAATCTAGAGCTGAGGAAAAAAATGCCATTCGAAAAAGCTCGTATTTGTGACATAGAAGTTGAAATCAGCAAGCCATAAGCTCCCTGTTCCACAGCATTCCGATGCCTCCGTTTGTAGGCGACTAGATCCATGTTCATCTTTGTTATCTTTGTCTGAGCTAGCATCTGGCTCCAAGCTGAACGACTGGATAGCTCCAATATTGCTCACAATTTTTGTTGGTCTGCTAATGTTAGGTTGGGGGTGTGTAAGAAGGAGTGCAAGTAAACAGAGAGCTCTCAGATATGGGTGGCCAATGGTCCCACCCACAACTAAGACGCTAATTTCTAACCAACCTCCTCCTGCTGTTCTGCATAAACTATTCCCTAGAAAACAACTCAGGTTTTTTTTTTTTATTTTGGCTAAAAATGTCCTAATCAAAATTGTAAGACCACTGGGAGCGCTTTGAAAACAGAAATGCCACAGATATTCATGCCACAGAGAAATAAAAAGCAGCTTCAGAGAGTAAAAAAAACTGCAGGACTGAACGCCATCTTCATTTGAGAATGAGACCAAAGCAGCAAAGATCCCTATGTTTAGTATACATTAACTAAACACTAACAATGAACAAGGGCTTTCCAATCGACTTTGCCTCCTGGTGGTGTGAATGCACAGCAGACTGTAGCGCACAACATCATTAGCAGCTAATAATATGAAAGACACGAGGCAGCTGGTGTCAGGCTGCTCTGTTTTCATTCTTTTAATTTAACTAAACTGCCAATTCACCAACATAAATATGAAACAGGGGGAAAACAAGAAAAAGGTCCTAAGGAAAGAAAAAAAACAGTGAGTTTTTACATGGTCCATTGTAAATGCATGAACCAAGCACAGAAAGTCTCCTCATGATCCTGTCAGATATGTAAATTCATCCACTGACAGCTGTGATGTGACAGTTGGAGTCTGTTTGAGAGAGAAGCGGAGTGATGACAAGGAAGCAGCTTATTATACAGCAGGTTGGTACTGTTTGCTTTTTTAAAGCTGTGCTGTTTTTATTTAAACAAGGTTCAAAATACTGTCAATACCAACAGCTCATTGAGCTGTCAAAGTAAAAGCTTATTGTGATACATGAAATTACAAAACAATATATTAACACACCAACTTTAGGTAAAGTGTTGTTATAAAAAATATGAACTAAAATAGTTATCGAACGTGCAGAAAATACCTATTTTTATAAAAACATATTTGCCACAAAATTTAACTTTTTAAGATGACTGACATAGTAACGATGCGTGTGACCATTTTGAAAATGATTGTTTTTTTTGAAAACTTTTAAGACCCATTGCAAAGAAAATTGTGGTTTTGGTGTTTTAAGCATGTTCTTGTGGTATTTTTCTATTGATGAGGCACATGTATAAAGAAAATTAAGCTTAAAATTCTATTTCAGAGTATGTCTTTATTTAAATGAATCGGGGGAGTCGAAAAAATACTGTTCGAAAAAGCTCGTGGCTGTGACGTACAGTAGGTGCTAAAATCAGTGGGCCACACGCTTCCTGCTCCGTTCCCTTCTGACACATCCACTTGTAGACAAATAAACAGAAGGATGTTGGGAAGCAGGGAAGGACTTACTCTACATACCACCAACAACTCAGAGGTGAATTTCTATTGAACTTCTGCGGCTCTGCAGAAGCTATGTCCTTAAAAAAAGTGACGTTTATTTTTTAAATTTTGGATAAAAACAGTCATTAAAAACTGCTTTGAGAATGATTTGATTAATTTGACGATTAATCAAAAGATGAGCGAAGTGGGTCTTTTATCTCACTTGCAAATTCTGTTGGTAATTTGTCATTAGTAGTTGCAGCAAGTGCAGCAAGGATTGCTTCTCTAAGGACTCTTGCTTTCAAAGCACAATGTTTGTAACAGGCCAGATTTCCCAGAGAATCTGTGCAACAAGTTTGGCCATAAATAAACAAAAAATGTCTTATTTATTTATTTTTTTCTAAATATTGGGTCATGACTTGCATTTGCACTCAGCTTATCATCACAGATAATTAAAAAAAAAAAACCTGGTCGCTGCTCTTGATGACCTCCCAAGTGATTTGCGTCTTTTCCATGAGCCGCGAGACAGCTATTAAAAGCATACATGCTTTCCTTTTATGCCGTCTAACTTTTGAACCCAGTACAGCAACTTCTGAAATAAAAGGGGGAACTCTTCTGAGCTGGAGGACCCATGTGGATTCCCCACTTTGTCTAACCCTCTTAATTATATGAACACGCTGAATCGTGATCTGCAAGGACAAATATGAATGTTTCCAAGGCCAGTAAATAATTAATTGGGATTGAATACTGCAATTCCTTATTGTCGAGCTGTTTCAAAACTTAGCTGAAAGGCCCTCCAAAATTCTGCAACCAGAGTTTTAATGAGCGCTGATAAAAAAAACATATTTTTTCACAGATTTCTTCCTGTAAAAACAGAGTAGAGTTCAAAATTCTTTACTAATAGGGCTTATAATTTCATGATTTTAAAAGTACTTTTAGTCAGAAGGATTACAGTTAGGTTATTTTTAGTCATTTAGTTTTCTTTCTGTCTTTTTGTCTCTTGTTTTGTCATGTTTTCTGAATCCTATTTCAATTTTCAGTGTTTTAAACCAAATGTGGTTTTAAGGATTTTTGTTTTTTATATTTTTTCTAGTACCTGATCCTCATCAAAACTTCTGTCAAAAAGCATTTTGAACAATCCTGTATATGAATAATTCTGTAATGTCCTAGTCATGTGCCCCCACACGAGGGGGCACACACACACATTAAAGTGCTGCTGGTTCCTTTGGTTGTTTGGGTCCATGGAGGGTCATAAAGAGAAGTGGCCGCATACGAGAAGCGCAGGTTTGGTTTGCGTGCGTTGAAGCAAGTGCGACCACCTCAAGCGATGTAATGAAAAGAGAACATACCATTATCATGCGTATTATGAAATAATATTATGAAGTTTCTGAAAGAGCAAAGCCTGAGGTACATTATGCCAAATTTGGTGCTTGTACCATAAAATGCACATTTTTTTAATTACTCTACATCCACCTATTTTTATGCTAAGGCTGAACATATTTGATCTTTATAGGTCATTTAAAAAAAAAAAAAAAAAAGGTTAGTGTCAGGCCTCAGCCATCCGGCTCCACCTCCAACCACCAGAGGGAGCCCTCTCCTGAATATTGATCCTCCTCTTCTCCACCAACTGTGTCCCATCATCTCATTAGCCCTACCATATCTGGATTTTGCTCAGTGCAAAGTATTGTTTTGCCCAGCATACTGTACCAAGCATTCGCTTGACCTTTGCCTTCTAGTGTTTTTGACCTTTGCCTGTTTCCTCAACGCCCTGTCTTGCTCCTTGTTTTTTGACTCCTGCCTGGTCTTTGACTCCATCCTGTCTTTGCCTAGTTTTGCCGTTAATAAACTTCTGCCTGCATATGGATCCGAACACCTCTGCGTATTTGTCACAATTAGGGATTAACCAATGCACTTTGTGTTGTGCCCTTAAATGCCCCATTTTCAAACAGCTCTTCATGAAAAAAGCAAAAAACTAAAACTTCACCCTTTTAGAGTCATCTTAAAAAAGGAAAAGCACATTTTTTCTACTTGCTAAATATCAACAAGATTAAAATGAAAGCTTGAAAGAGAGAACACTGTCCTATGAAGCAGTGCTTAAAAGTTTGTTGCAGGAGCCAACATCAAAAAAAGGAACTGAAATCTTACTTCTGTTTCTGTTTGAAACCACTTTTGGTTGCAGATGAAGAGTCATCCCAGCTGGAGACAAACTCTTCATGTCAAACTTCAATGTGTTTGAAGAAAAGAAAAGAAAAATCAATTTTTTCAGAAAACTTTTCTCGCACACTGATCTCTAACTGTCACACAAGCTACATTGAAGTTTAAGTCAATGATCAACCGGTTTTGAATGAGTCATGCCTCGTTTTCTCTGACACAAATGTAGAAAAGAGAAGCTTGAATTGCAAAGAAAAGACTCCCTGAGTAAACAAGTTCTAAACATGCTCAACATTTCCTTAGTGACATTATCCATGCAAGTGTCTGCTGAAGTTGGGGGGAAAAAAGGGCAATCATTGTGAAACTCTTTGCAAATGTGTCATGTATTTTTAGTCCTTTATGCTGGACTGACTGGCCACCCATGGCCCAAACCATTTCACTGCTGTGGTGCACATTTGAAAGTGGATTAAGAGTCCCTACAGTGATAAACTGGCATGCAAGTAATAATATTTCACTGCAAGGTTGACTTAGGGAAGAAATGGGTCACTGAGGATATGCGGATGGAATCTAATTTACTTTTTTTATGCCAAAAATAGGCATAAAATGCAAGATGGCATGCTTTTTTTAATCAGAATTTCAAAAACATAATAAAAACTAATGCTGGTTTTTATCCACTCAATTGTTTATAGTTTATTATAAATAAAATTAATTAAAAAAATTAAGATCGCTTGTGTTTGGTGTCTCCAACACTACTGCTGAGCTATTAGAGGCATTAATAGATTTGCAGGAGCACCGCATTTTCTGCACTACAGTATATGGTGCATTTAAACTGTAATTTCTTTCAAAAAATAACAATGCCCCTTATAATCCGGAGTCCCTTGTATATGGATTCTTTCTGGTTGTTGTTACTGATGTCGAAGCAATTTTGAGAGATACATGGCACTTTGTCGAAAAAGTATCAAACAAGTTTGGGTGTTATTTTAAATATGCTAACACAGCTAATGTGTAGCGGTTTCGGAGCTGTATCAGTCGGTTATTTTGTTTTGCAAACAAGGTTGGGAGTTACAAAAAAGTTCTAGAGTTACTGTGAACGCAGTTAACAAAATCTGTATCTGTGACTCTTTGTCTCACTTAATGAGCCTTAAACACTCAGCCACTTCATTAGCTGCTTCTTTCTAGTATCGAATTGGACACCTTTTTGCTTTCAGAACCGCCTTAATCATTGGTGGCACAGATTCAATGAGGTACTGGAAACATTCCTCAGAGAGTTTGGTCCATACTGACATGATAGCATCACACAGTTGCTGCAGATTTGTTGGCTGCACATCCACGATGCCAATCTCCCATTCCACCACCAAAGGTGTTCTATTGGGTTGAGGTGTGGTGACTGTGGAAGCCTTTTGAGTCCAGTGAACTCATTGTCATGTTGAAGAAACCAGTCTGAGATGATTCCAACTTTATGGCATGGTGCCTTATCCTGCTGGAAGTAGCCATTAGAAGATGGGTAGACTGTGGTGATAAAGGGATGGACATGGTCAGCATCAATATTCAGGTAAGCTGTGGTGTTGTAACCAAAGGGTGTCAAGAAAATACCCCCATACCATTACACCACCACCACCAGCCTGAACCGTAGTTACAAAGCAGGATGGATCCACGCCTTCAAGTTGTTGATGCCAAATTAAGACTACCATCTGAATGTCGCAGCAGAAATGGAGACTCATCAGACCAGACAACATTTTTCCAATCTTCCATTGTTCTATTTTGGGGTGCCTGTGTGAACTGTAGCCTCAGTTTCCTGTTCTTAGGTGTGTTCTTCTGCTTCTGTAGCCCATCTGCCTTGGATATATTGTCCGTTTAGAGATGCTCTTCTGCAGACCTTGTAGTAACCAGTGGTTATTTGAGTTACTGTTGCCTTTCTATCAGCTTGATAGCTATTAGCTTGATAGCTGTTAGCTTGATTCAAAATTTGCGTTACCAAACAGTTGGACAGGTGTGCCTAATAAAGAGGCCAGTGAGTGCAGTTTGGTGTGATAAAAGTTCAAAAATAGACCATTCATTAATTGTCTGCCTTATTGTCCGGTGCTACTTATAGCGTGGAAAACACAATATTCTGTCTAGGTGAAATATATTTTGTATACAGTTTGGAAATTAAAAAAAAGTTTTTCTTCTTAGATCCCAAATATACAGAGCACTCCATTCTGTTTGCTTGACTACTGACACTAACAGGCACTTGCTCTTGCCAGCTGTCGCCTTCATCTGATAAAATCAATGATCCTTGCGGATCTCACTGATCCCTATCTTTCAGAGGGTGTAAAATCAGAAGCGCCTATTATTGTGGAAAGGGCTGAACCTTCTTTATTTCTAAGAGGGCTAACTAGCTTGCAGTTATTATCTCAGGTCTCAACATCACCTTTGTGATATCAACTATTGCAGAAATGGCAGTTTTGGACTTGAGGAGAGAACAACGGCGGGCTCTTGTTACCCTGCGAGGGCACTGATGCTTTGTGCTTTAGTGGAGGTTACACTGACATGCTGTATGGGCAGATGAAAACACTTAAAATGCAAACAAATCAAACAGCTTCAGTGAAGGTGAGGCCAAACGGTGGCGACATTTTTCTCCGCAACAAAGGGCGAAACAGCATTGAAAACCTGCTCTGCTTACACGAAGGACGGCGCGCTTGCTTCCTGAGGCTTCACCTGGTCTGTCACATAAAACAGAATTAGAAAAGCATACAGTAAGTAGGTGAGACGCTCATGAGAGCTCAAGTAGACAGACATGATTAGCCATAGCCTGTAAGATTAATGAAGACCTTCGCAGGGAGATTATATTGACTGAAGCTGATTATGCTTGAGACCATTTATTCAGCCGAATATCATTACAGATGGAACAATCCATACATCATATGCAGCCTCACCTCACCCACTATCATGGCACACCACTCAATAAAGCCCAATTTTCCTGATTCTTGGTGTACTAAAGGGAATAGCACGAGTGACAGTGAAAAAGCAGAGGTGTTGTAAAATGTATTGTATTAATGTGTCATGCCTCCTAATGGGAAGTGTGGGAGTCTCCAACTTGCTCTGCTTTTCTATTTTTTATTGACAAGAGAAGATAATGTTTTATGTGTCTCAAACAAAACAAGTCATTAAAACATTTTAAAGCATTGATGTTACATTAAAAATTGCAGACTTACTAGAATAATAAGCATTGGCACACAAAATGTATGCTTTCATGCACAAGTAAAGCAAGTTCCCCGAGCCTCGATTTTCAAAACCTGCACCTAAATCTATAGGCCTATAAACATTCATTTCATATCTGATATACATTTCTGAGACTCCTATCTCATTGGCATCAAAACTTTCCTGAAGAACCTATTTTATATAACTCGGTACATGTTTTCTGCAGAACGATCAGTTGGTACTGGGCAGTAGCGAAAAAAAAAACAAGAACTACATTTTTCTGCTTCCTTTTTATATGATTATGAAAGAAATTTTATTTTGAAAAAATCCTGGCTTCTGACTCATTCTTGACTGATGTCAAGTCGCTCAGTCATGTGTTGAAAATCCATCCACTACTTTCTAATTGTGACTGCGCCGACCGCTACATTGAAACCCAGAGTTAAAAATAAATTTATTTAGAAAATGTCTTTTCACAGAAAAGCCAGTGAGGAAAAGAAAACGAGCCTTTGACTTCAAAATAAAAGAAAGCTGCATTTAACAGACAAAAAGCAGGAGTCTTTGCTCCAAATATGGCCCAGTTTTTCTCACAGACCTTGATGATAATGCATAATATTCAGTACCTTGCTGTCTAATGCTGCAGGGAGGATGCTAAAGAAGTTTCTCAAACTGTGGAATCCCGTTTATTATTACAATGAGAAAATACCCGTTTTAGTGACCATTTTTTTTGTGTTTATCCGTCACACCTTAAGAATTTAATGTGGCAGAAGTTGGCACCCCATGTTTTAGCTTCCATTTTGACAGTAACGGGTCACATTTTATGGGACCTACACACGAAATCTTGTTTACAAATGAAGTTTAAAACAGTTGAGGATGAACGTTAGCCACAATATTTAAAGAAAACTGGCAACAAATAAATAAATAAAACTGGACGCCCACTTCAGCCTCGCGCAGGCCGGCCCAAGAAAATATTTTCTGACATCAAACCGGTCTGTGACCTGAAAACGCTTGGGGATCACTAGAGGCAGTAGAAGGGCTTTTTCCAAAATGGCTGCCTCCATGAAATCTCAAAAGCAATTTTGGCGGGTAAAGTTTTGCTCATTTGAAAACTTAATGGTAAGAAGCAACATGACTGCTTGTTGTATTGAAAGAAGGCAAAATGTGTTGATAATTAATCCTTTCTAATAGAGTTACACCATATTAAAAATGTGTGGATCAAATATGAGACATTATGTAAATAAAGTGCTTTTTATCTGAACAGTCGTGTCCGTATTTTGCGTCACACACTAACATTACTGTAACCATTGACCAAAACTTACCAAATCACCAGACATTTTATCATTGATACCATCTACTTTTTATCTCAATAAAAACTATTTTGCTAACATTTTTGTGGATTTCATTAAAGGGTTAAAACTCATTTTAAACTTTTAAAAAAATTCTCTTAATTCTTTGATGTAGTGGGCTTTACAGTGGGCTTACAGGGTTAAATACTGTGCCAAATTCTGATACTTCTATGGCTCGGCAAAGAGCTGCATTCCATAAAAGTTTTTACAAAAATAATATTTCCCCTTTTACATATGATCTTTTCTTTCTTATTTGCAATTCCTTTTGTGCAAAAACAATCACAGGTGTATAGTTTTCTTTGGAAACACAGCTGGGGTCTCAATTAAAACTTCTCCAAAACTCAGTCATCTGGAAGGTGCTGGGATTAATGAAGATTAATAAAGAATGAATACATCTTTGATTTATATGAACTGACTGCAAAATAAACAGAGATCACACCTGGACACCCATAAAAAAACACCAAATACAGTTTTCTGTTTTAGTACAAAGCAATGCATTTAAAATGCTTAAAAAAAACTAAGGATGCTAAAAAACAGAAATGGGATTTTTTTATGATCAATGTTGAGGATGTTCATGAGTTTTCACATTTATTCTTGCATTTATTTATCCTGCTGAATCAGTTTTGAGTCTGTTTCTGTTTGACTTTTGTTGGTATGTTGTCATTGTTGTTTTTCCGTTGACCATTCTTTGCTCACGGCACCACGGTCACACACTCTTATATGGAAATCAGAAATACTTCTCTAAAGTCAAAGAATAAGAAAAAATAACATTAAAAAGGGGGAGAAAAAGGCTAAACAAATCCCAAAATGCCGCTGCAGAAAAATCAGCAGGTGGCTTTTTTTACATTTGTAATCGGGAAGCAGAAGTCGCATTTTTACAAGCTGTGCAATGGCCAGGAGGTTTTAGGAGAAAGTTACAATTTTACGGTGACCGGATGATTTTTCTCTAAAAGTTGACATCGGTCATTGGTCACCCGGGCACATTTGGAGGTCGTGCAGTGGTGGTACAGCGACAGACGGGTGGGAGGAACGCTCACTTGAAATGGCCGGCTACCGTCAGGAGACATATACACATCGTCCAATCAAAGCTGCTGCTTGCCAGCAATCCAGCTTCCACAGCCCTGTGGCCGCACAGCTGTAGCCCAATTTCATCATGGCATCATCCCCTTCTGACGGCCGCTTAATTGAACCATCTACATTCATGAACATGCCAGGGATTTACAAAAACATTGTGTGGAGGCATGACGTCTTGAAGATTCTGTCGATGCCTCCCCATTGCGTGGTGGCAGTTGTATTTGTGGCTGTAGCATAAATTAAGAAAATCTTATTTAAAATATCCTTAAAAAGACTTCAAATTTCTCAAAATAAAAATATACTTTTCTCAATAAAGCGGCAGCATTTTACTTTTTCTTTTTTATTTCTTCTGCCAGATTTAACTCTTCATTCCTGATTGGTTCCACCAAAAAAAAAGGATTTTCATTTTCAGTTCATCTGCTAGAACCTTCTATTGGCCGCTGCTGATTACCGACTTCTCTTTTGAGAGTGGCAGACGGGGAAATGCAAACCCTTGATGGGTTTTCAGGTGACTTTTTAATCACTACCCTACTCAATATTTTAACATTTTACTTTTCCATGTGTACAGTTGCAGCAAAATATTCATTGCATGGGCCCCGCTCTGTGTAGAGCATACAAATACAGCCATATTTCTGGAGTGTGACTCTTTTGCCCTTGATGAAAATGACTTCATGCATTAGTTATACAGCGCCACACTTCCATACTCCCCCGCAAGCCACTTTTAAGATTTAGATTCCTTAGATTTAGGTAAAGAACAGCTGAATTACCCTTCCAGACTTGACACTCCAACATTTTATTTCAATCAGCAGCTCACTGAGGGGGAGAGGGAAAATGGTAACAGACGTTCGAGCAATCCACTTTTGAACATGAGAGAAATCTAATAGCGCTGCCCTTCTCTGCCTATATGTGATTTAAATATCTGTGGAATGATAAGGGTTCAACAAGAGGAGGCAGCTGCAAAGGGAAGCCGAGCAGAAGATGAGGTAAACTGTCTTCAAAGTTTTAGAGAACTACAAAAAAAAAAAAAAATCCTGTAATCCATTACAAACTACCATCATGTCAAATGTACTGAAATAGACAAAGACAGTGTCATATCAGTAAGGATTGCTGCTCCAGCCTCCTGCTGCTGATAATATTGAAAATCTGTCTGAAGAGTGTCTCTTGTAGAGAAATATGATATGCTACTGAAAGCTGGAAGTGATAAAAGAACACTTACTTCCACGCATTGTTCTGAGGGAAATGAAAAGCAGCATTCCATCACAAAGTGGGGTGCTATTTGTGCACAATGAACGCTCCCCTCCCAAAAACACACAGCTGCCCATCCATGCTCATCTACGGCCATTAAGCAAACCTGGTTTTCCCAGCAGCCACCTCAACTCAAACAGAGTAGATATGCTACCCTCTGAGAGAAAACTCACTTTATTTGAAATCTTATTGTTCAGGTCACTGCAGGAGTCATACGTTCCGCTCTATTTTTCCCAGTCACCTCGAGAAGCCAAAAAGCAAACAAGACTACAGAGATATCTGGACTCCTCTATTTCAGGTAATAACTTAACCCCAACTGGAGTGGGCAATCTGCTTTTTTTCTAGCCGGGAACCACGATTTCACACTAAGCTGTGAGCCGCTGCAGAACAAGATGGACTTCTCAATTGGATGAAGCCAACTGGCACATTACCTGCAGAAAGAGCCAGCCAAAGCCCACCATACTGGTCAACACCTGCTTCTCTCATCACTTTTCAATCAAAAGTATGAACGACACGTCGGAATCTGTGTTATGTTTTATTACTGCATGTCTGGTTGATTACATGACACTTTGTTTGCAGTAATTTGGTGTGGAAAACCCAGGTTGACAATGATGTTTCATTGATTTAAATTCTTGCTCTGCTCTGCCCTGCTGCCTTTAGTGTCTGTGTTTACACAGGTGCATGTTTATCCTCCATATGGCTTCGTTTTTAAAGTTATTTTCCTCCTTGTGGATTTTTAAAATCATATAAATGTGCTTGTATTGCATTCCCTGAAGATGGTGTTGTCCTGAAAGAGCAGAAAATGTATGAATCCACATCAAAATATCTTCAAAATTGACAAAAAAATGTCTAAAGACAGTTTATGAAGGAAATATTTATCCTTAATTTTGGAAATTAGGCATGTTGACTTTTAAGAGCCCAGTTTTCTTCGTGATTAGCTCTGGTTTACTCTAAAAGCCCCAAACCAATGATATGTTTTTTCTATTGTACAATCGTTCCCAGTGGTCTTTTAATCAGGATGATACCGATTTTATCTAAAATCAAAACCCTGTGTCATTTTTTAAGGCATATTTTCTCCAGAGCAGCAGGAGCTTATTAGAAATTTCATTCTGGCTGGCGCAGAAGATTAATTTCCCAGCATTCCTTTGTTTACATTCACTCCTGCTAGCTTATAGCATCTCACAAGCCCAAACTAACAGTGTAGCAAAAAAAAAAAAAAAATCATTCCCAACTCCATGCCAGCCCTACAGTTTTGAGCCAGATGGCAGCTCTGACGAGGAAAATAAAGATGTTAATGGATCTTTTTGTCTGGAAGTGGATGCTTCCGAATTGGAGCGGAGAAGGAAGGCTTTGGCCCGCCCAGTAGCTGCATCACAAACCTGAGCTTTTTCAAATCGTGTGTTTTCATCTGCTCCCGATCCAACACGATTTGTATAAATACTCAGAGTTTTGATTTTTAATTTTTTTTATGTGTCCTCCGTTATGAGAAAAATGCTACAAGAACATGTTGAAAACACCAAAACCATGTTTTTATTGGAGTGGGTCCTTAAGGAGGTTTGATTTGACTATTAGACTGTTCATCTAGCCATCCTCAGAACCCACTGAATCCCTTTTGGGGTCACAGGGCTGCTGGAAACAACCACTGTTGAGCCAAGGCCGGGTTCACTCTGAACAGGTCACCAGTCTGTTGCAGGGCCACACACTTACATACTGTACACACTCAGATGCACACCTAGAGATAAATTAGAGATACCAGTTTTCGCAAAATGTTTTTGGACAGTAGGAGGAAACTGGAGAATAACAGGGAAAACATTCAAACTGGGATTCAAATCAGGGCTTTCTTGCTGTGAGACGAAAGCGCCAACCATTGCCTCATCAAAATCATCTCCTGTTTATCAGGAAATATGTAAAAAAAAAAAAAAAAAAAAAACAGTTCATGTTGATGACTTAGCATGTTGACCAGTTTTCTTCTTAATTAGCTTTGGTTTGCTTTTAAAGACCCGCTCTGATTTGAAAAAAAAAGGAGGTCTTTTTGGTGTTTTTAACATTTTCCTGAGATTTTTTTCTGATCATGGAGGAAATGTAAGAAAATTCAGTTTAGAATTGCATTTTAGGGTTTTTCTTTGTTCAAATAGTTGTGAATCAGAAAAAAAGAGCCTATTTAGAAAATATGCTGAGTGGCCACAAGCTCCTTGCTCAGCTCTATTCCGATGCATTCACTTGTAGACAAATAGATCCGTGTACGTCTTCATATTCCTCGCCTGACCTGGTATCTGGCTAAACCTATATGACTGGATGGATCTAATATTGCTCGTCGTTTTTGTTACTCTGCTAATGTCAGATTGGGGGTGTGAGGGGTTGTGAGATAGTGGGAGACAGTATAAACAGAGAGCTCTCAGAGAGCTTTCATAATATGTGCTTTCTACTTCTTATTCTTCTTCTTTGTACATCATAGTTTGTTCAAGTTTTCCACAAGATATTTTGATGTACGTGGCACAAAATTGTTGCGAGTTAAATGGACTTTTAATTCACACTGCACGCAATGTGAAAAATCATTTGTGTTGCCAGCCTGAACTCCTAAAACCTTTTTTGTAAACACAGAAAATCTCAAAATTGGTAAAAATCACTGAAACCTCCAAAACAGATTTTTTTCCCCCTTTTATTCTGATGGCTTGGGTCATAGAATAAAACCAAAACAAAGAGTAAAAGCTTGAAATGCCACTTTAATTTAGTGAATCCATGGTAATATCTGTGGTATTTTTTAAGATGACCTCTTTTTATTTCTCTTGTTTTTTTTTTTCTCCAAAAGCCTTTTTCTGATAATAAAAAACATTAAAGTGATACAGGGTCCTGAACCTTTGCCGTCTTTTCAGCTGATTAATAAATGAAGTTCAGAAAAACTGACACAGAAGTTCAGTTAGAAGCTTGAAAGCTGAAATGCTTCTGGGAGAAACACAATATGATTTCCCACAGAGGACCTCTGAGGACCAAAATCACTTTTTACATTTTATTCATGTTCACAACATGACGAGCTGCTACATGAAACAGTAAAAACGTAGAAAAACTAATTAACAATAAAGCACTCCTGAGAGATTTTTTTTCTTAGCAGAGTTTTGTTCTGACAAGCTTTTACCAGTGACTGTAGGTACTTTACCATTTTAAATGCTCCTTTTTTCTCCCTTTGATTGTGTATTATCCTTTGAGAACACATCAGACTGAATGAGTTCAACTAATGAGAACTAATGTGACGAGTTATCTTGAATTTCTTTGTGTCACGCTCTTTAAAAGCATACAGCGGAGCTTTCTTTCTTTTCATGTAATTCATGTCTGTATCCCATCCTGTTTTGTGTGCTTACGGCTGACATAAAGTTTTTAATTATTTCCTCTCCACAGTTGTGAGGACGCTTATTAGAAAGAGGTTAATAGACAGATAAAAACATAATCTTTTGTATTCACTTGAATAGGCCATTATAATCATTTAAATATAAAAAGGTAAAATGATGAAAAAAGATAATAGCCTCCTTTTTTCATTTACAGTTTATTTGTAAAATGTTTTCGCACTATTTTCTTCCTACCAACTAAACGTTAGATATATGCTGAATGTGGGCATCCCGTCTACTTTGCATCTGTTTGAACGACCCCAAAAGGTGATTTTTTTTTTTTTTAGAGCTCATACAGGCATTTAGAGTAAGTGGACAGATATTTAATTTGTTGTTTTATTTGTTTGAAATAAATATTATAATTATTTTTAACCAAATCAATAACTTTAAATACACATTTTTAATAGAACATTAAACTTTTTACGGATTATTTGTACATAAGGTTCATGCTATTGTGTCATTTTACATGTCTGTGTTTTACCTCCTTTGGTTTATTGAAATAAACAGTCAGTGGAAACTGATCGCTGTGATCAGTATGGAATAATAACTCAACCAGTCATTGCCGCCCTTCTCATGTCTCTACTGCAGATGCATTCTGTCCCAAAAGTTTCAACAACAGACGGATTTCATGTACATAATTTTTATGTATAGAAGCTAAAAAAATTACAAACCATGTCCAATGTGGGCATGCAATGGCCAAGGTGCATGATGGGAGTTCACTTGTTCTCTCGCTGTTCCTCACTGGTTTTAGTCATGGCTAAGTTAAACTAAAAAATTTAATTAATTGTTGAATTAGTTAATTTTTCATTATAAATAACTTGTCATTTGTGCAGTTTCTTGCCATTTGGGGGTTTATCTTTTTTGTGTTTTTGAAAGCAGCATTATGAAAGTGAGCTGGGTGAGTGAGAGTTGGATCACTTCACCAACTCACTCAGTTATGTCCTCCAGTCACTTTAGTTTGATCATAAGATTGAATGTGGCTTATCTATTGACATTCCACACAGGAAGTGCCCGCTGGTTTCGAGAAGCGTCTTGCTCTGATACTTTTTTAACATTTTCTTGATAATCCTATTTTATTCAGGATTTTTTTTTGTCGTGAAAATTATTTAAGTTATAAACTGACCGATCTGATGCCTCAATAAAAGTTGGTGGTTTTACATGGATCTTTGAGAGGTTTGATTGACAGATTTCATGTTGCCCATTTTTAAGTGGTAGGGGTGTGGAACTTCCAACAAGCTCACTTCTTTATGGTGGGAGTGGTCGCCATAGAAACGATAACTCAGACCGACTGCTTACCAGCAACGTCTGGCTCTAACGTGGCATCGTTCATATCCCCCCAATCATGGTGACAAAATTAAATTCATGTTGTTGGAACGGAAAGTAAGCTATTTTCTATGGGTGACATCTCATTCACTCGGTCCTGATCTCATATACAGTCAATAGGTTTATGACCTAAAATCTCAAGTTTTGCAGAACGTCATTCGTACTTGTTTGTAGCGTTAACATCGTAGTTCCTCAGGTTTTGATTGTAATTTCTCTTCATCTATTTCAGCTGAGCAGCTATCTGAAATTCTGGACTTTGACACCAGATGACGTCAGCATCAGCAGTGTTCACTGTGCAAAGATCTGAAATTTACAAGGAACACGTGAGCAACATATTGTATAGCACACACAAAAGATCTAGTTTACTGTTGTTAGACAATGAGACAATCACATGATCAGGAGCAGCAGTATCATGAGACTTCCAACCCAACTTAGAACGCACATCACTTGAGTATACAACATTATGCCAGTTAACCCTTTAACACCAGAGATGTCGCTGGCGATGCCTAAATGGCACATGCTCTTTGACATATTGTAACTATTCAACGATTTGATCATGACAATAATCAATGCTGATTCTGTGAAGGTGGAGTTGACATCACTACTGTAAAGTGTTGCATATCAGCACAAGGCTGCTTTTCTCTGATTCAGGATCTCCTGGAATTACAGTAATAGCGTAAACTGTTGAAGAGTTACTTGAAAGACTGTCAACACTGAACTTTAAGCTCTGGTGTTAATGGGTTAAAGGTAGTCTATTTACAGGCTGTTTTTTTACTTGTGCCTCTGAATGAGACCTGCAGGATCCAGCCTCGACTCAGAACGTCACATCTTTAGCCTTGCCCATACCTGATCACTCTTGCTAATAAACCAGTCGCACATGGATCCAAATGCCTCTGCCTCTTCGTCACAGTCCCCACGTGTCAGCATCCCTTCATGTTGATACAGCCTAACAGGCTGACTACAGACATGACTTATTTATTACTTATTTTTTCGTTGTTGTTGTGAGACCATTTCTGCGATAAACACCACAGAGACTGCTCATTATCCCCCCCAGTAGAACGTTGTAAAGTATAGCTTCGTGATTTAGTATCAAACAATTTGTTATCTCTTCATTTTACTCCTTTCCCTTATTTGTTGTCGTTTCTGTGATGAATCTGCCCTTGTTTTTCTGTGCACTGTCATCTATTACAGCCCATTGTGTAGAAGGGAATCTGTGTCGCCTAAAGGAGATATTCCGTGAGCAGAAAAAAATCGTTTCAGCTTATATTTGTGGGGCAACAAATAAAAAAAGAGCAGACACCTCAGTATTTCACGTTATTCACATATATTTTAATACATTTTTCTAGATAGAATTCTTTGTTTCAAGTCTATTTCAGAAAAAAAAAGTAGTTTCTTCAGTTTCCTTTTCTCCAGGATCGGGTCACAAAACAGTTCTTTTCTCTTTAATAGTTTGGTTGAACAAGCAGACAAATGAGGTCAGAGGTGTCTGAATCAAAGCTCAGAGTGAACCACAGAGTGCGTGAACCCTCTTCTTGTGGCCTGAAAGAATCATTAAAAGGGCTGAATACATTAGACTGGTGAAGAACAAACTCAAGACTGACCAAGAGAGACACTTGAGTTTAAAATGGGCCTCTCACTACTAATCATACAAGCAGCCACAGTATATACCAGAAAACCATGGTTTAAATAGGAGTTGTCCTGTCACCCCTGTTACATCAACATCTTGGCCCCGTGTCTTCTCTTTCCTCACTGAGTCCTTTTAAATGCATGTTTTGTGTCATTGATGATGTTATGTTTTTGTACTTCAAAAATTTTAAGTTTTGTTGTCAATGGCGAAAATGGACAACGGTGTCATCCGCTGTGTTGATGTGTTATTCCATGGGCATGTCATCCTAAATTTGAAATAACATAAAACATTTATAAAACATTTTTAAAGTTTTATTTTGAAAGTACAATGGAAGTTTGTATTTTGAAAACTGGATCTATTTCCTGTTGCTCTGGCTCTTTCCCAGGAAATCATTGCATCAACAGACCGGAAATAGAACTCCTGAGTTAAACTTTGTTGTGGTTTGGCGGATGTCAGATGCAGACATGACGGAGGCGATGTAAACATTCTGATTGAATAATGAACGCTCTACTTTCTGTGCCAACGCGATGAAAATCCAGACTGATCAGTGTAAACCAGGCGTAACAGTTTCTCTGCATCAAAAACTGCTTTCACAGACTGAAATCAGGCCGGTTCCATATTTCCCTATACAATGTGGGAGTGCCTTTGATTACTGGAAAAAATAAAGCTACTAAATTAATTTTATTTTCTAAAAAAAAAAAGTAAACTGCAGCCAAGCAAGTTAAAAACAGAGTTAAGTCAGATGTGTAAATTCCATGAAACACTTTAGAGATTGAAACATTTTGACTTAATTTATCCTAGAGCCAAAAATGTCACCATCCCCAACAACCACTGGAAGAATATGCATATTAGGGTCTGATTTGCATATTATTTTAGTTTGTATAGGCTGTTTAATGCTTTTAGGCCTATTTAGGTTAAAATAATTAAAAAAAAATGTTTTTCTGATAGTTAGAGCTTGGGTTAATGACTGACATGAATATTTCAACGCTTATGACACGAATATTTCTTCTGCAGGTCTCATTCCACCTTTCTTAAACAAAGTGTGGAAAACATTTATTCACTTAATTTGAATCTGTTTCTATTTTAAGACATGGTAGCTTAAATTTTATAAATTTAAAATCATTGTTGGTATTTTAACCCCCAAAACTATCCTATTGCGCAATCTACTGAAATTTGAACTAGTTTCAAAACTACGAGTTAGGTAAAATCATTTAAAATGTTTAAAGTAAAATCATTTGAAAAAAACACAATGTCCTAATTTGATCCGTCTGGTAGTAAGGCAGCCCTGCAGACAATTTAATAACAAGGAAACAAAAAATGATGAATCAATAACTTTATAGACTTATGTCTATAAAGACTTATATAGACTTAAGTAAAATGTTGACATTGTGTTTAAAAAGACTTTTAAGTCACATTTTAATGAAATTTAAACTACATTTTTGTTTTCATGGCTACAGGAGTATTTTTCAAATCTTAATTAGCCATATAAAATTGATCAAAATAACTGTTTCTTAAAACATTTAAGCAAGAGTCATTCCACACAAGTACATTTCTTATAAATATGAAAAAAAGGAAAACTGAATGACAGAAGTGCAATCATCCCTCCTAAATATCATTCAAAAAATATGTTTAAGAATATTTCTAAATATGTATTTATTTTAGGTATGCTGCAATGCCAACGCTGAAGATTATTCAGAGCATTCATTTCCAAAAATCATCATTTTAGTTGCTTACCTGAAAGGCCACTGATGACAGACAGGATGAGAAATGGTTTCCATGGTGACCCCATACTTGTTGAAAAGGGTCCCTTTCGCAGAATTCTTAGCAGGTCACTTCCTTCATTAAAGCTGCGCCTGTAAACAAGATTGAGAGGAAAAATAAACGGAGGTGAGGATGCACCAACATTCATCTGCAGAAAACACACTGGAAGCTGTTAATCCCAACCACTATGCAAGTTTCTGGAGGGGAGGGGCTCTTCATCCACTGTCTGATCACAGACATGTTCACACATCAAGATCCAACCCACAGGAGAGTCGTAACAACGTAACAAATCTGCTCCCACTTCACAGCTTTCTTGAAAATTATGCAATGAGTTACGCTCCACTACCTCTTCATGGATTCTGTGCTCACGCTTTATAATTTTACTCACAGAGTTCCCCTCTCCTCATTTCCAGAACGTATTTTTGGTTAAAATGCTTCAGGAAATCTGGCACTCGAACTCTTAACTAAACGACTGATATGTCACATTCATGTGTGAGCAGGCATGTAATGATCTGCTGCAGCTGTGCATTCAAAAAAAACACACTCAGCAAACTGTAAATATACCATTTGAACGGCACTTGATAATTCAATCATTGGAGCTTTTGTTTAACTGAAATGTAGTTTCACATGGAAATTGAATGCTAGTTAAATGCCTTTTTCCCTCCATGTGTTGCAGTGCAGGATTCTCTGACCACCCCTATACAAGCAACTTTGAATGACATAATTTAACCATAAATCTATGGATTTTTGAAATATAAAAATGTTGTATTGCTTTTCTTTTTTTTAGACAAAGATATACTTTATATGGTAATATTTCCGGTCTTAACCATTTACTGCTCATGGTGAGTTTCACGGTTTATTTTAACTCTTCAAACACTTGAGTTATTGTTTCAATCCAATTCTTGGGTTTTTCATGTTGGGATATATTTTACTTTTTAGAGAAATACAATTTTTTTGGATTGTAGTGGTTTTATTTTACCTCAATTTATGAAACAAGACGACAAAAGAAGACGATGGAGTTAATTAGGCCCCGCCCTCTGATGTCATACTTGATCCAAACCAGGAAACATCACGTTAAGGAGCCCTGGAGGTTACTTCAGGAAGGGTGCAATTTCCAAAAAATGACGCCCAAGTAAAAATAAAATAAATAAACTTATTTACAGCTTAGTTTTGATAATTATTTCCATTTTTTTGCTTCATAATCTATTTATGACAGTAGAGTGAGCAGTTTTCTCTTTTAATTCAGAATTTAGTTTTTTTTCATTTGTTTGTAGCTAACATTTTTGCATTAATAGGGTTGTGTTCACAAAGAATTTTAAAGGTATTTAGGCTCAAGGATCCTCTCACTTTTCTCTGTCTTCCCCAATCAGCCATTGTTGGAACGTTGCTAATGAGGGCAGAGCAAACAGCAGTCAACAATATTCACTGTGCGACTTCCTCCACAGCAAAGGGTTTACTTTGGGCACCAATGAAATTAAGTCAATTCAGTCGCGATCTTTTTGCGCAATGGACACCACTTTGTTGGAGACAAGCAATGTCAGTAAGTAGCGCCAGGTACTTCCTGTTCGAAACTCTCGGAGCGAGGAGTCACTCAGTCCAGTTCTCATGCAGTTCAGGGTCAAAACTGCGTGTGACATCATCCTTATCTGCTCAGAATATTTATTTATGAATTTGTCAATGCAGTGAGATTTGAACAGGAGGCCACATTGACTGTACGGCCTGAAATTTGAAACCCAAACCAGCAAATTTGCAGATAGCTTTTTAACATAATGAGCTAAAGCCCCTCCCCCATTCTTCCACATATGGTATGCATTTACGTTTGTGTGTGACAGTGAGTAAACAGGCACGATTGTGCTCTTTTTTTTGTAATTATTTTTTCCATTCTTTAAAAACATGACCGTGTAATACAAGTGTTGGGTATAGGTTGATAGACTAAGTTGATTGCTGAATGTCTGATTTCTGGTTGATCTCATGCACTGTGATCGTTTTCTGAGACAATGAGCCGTTTTTCCCAAATAATCAATTTTTCTCTCAGGCCAGCGAGATCGCGCAGAGATCAGAAAGTAAACACAAGTTTTGGGACAGAACACACACATCAGTGTGTATTCTAAGCTTTCACAGCGAGACTCTTGTTCAGTGATTCACTGGATTCCACTCATGACAGATGGGGATCAACAGGCGCTTTGTCCAAATATCTATGACTGCTTTCCCTTTTCCAAACTTTCTTCATGGCACTTTCAGGACCAACATTTTTTTTTTTTTTTTTTTTTTTAATCAAAATGAAACTTTTTAATTTCGCTTTAGTTTAGATGTTAAGCCATAGCCACTTTACTTCCATTTGGTTAAATACAGCTGACCTCCTTCTACTCCACATTACCATTTATTTCCATCTCCAAAATGTGACCACTTAGAAGAAGCCTTTCCTCAGATTTTTCTCTCTTATGACAGACAGTCTCTCTTTACACCATTTGGTTCATAGCTCTGTAGGGTGATAAATACTTGAGCTTCCTGTTGGAGTCAATAAACATTCAACATTAATGCTTCCATGTTTTTTTTAACTTCATTTCCTGCCAGGAGGGGTGTATCTACTGCCTAGCTGCTAAGTCACCATGTTTGATCTACTGTTTAACAAGTATAGAAAAAAATACCAATAAAAAGGTAAATAATCTATTTCTTAAATTAGTAAACCCTAGAAAGTCCCACTCTGATCATCTTTTGAAATATTTTAAAAGCATTTGTGCTCAGTCAAAATAAAAAAGACAACCCAGCCAAACAGACAGCACCCCTAACCCAGCACGGGTGCATGCGACTAAGGCTTCATAACATTCAACAGCAGATAGCTCTCCTTTTATTCATTAACATTCCCATTATGGTGCATCGATAATTCTTATACCTGCAAGATAATAGTACTTTATCAGCCTGACTTTAAAATATTTGATTGCAATATTTAACAAAAACTTGTTAACACACAGCACACCTTTGAGGTGTTTGTACTTCAGTCCATGAAGCCACTAAGCTCTTTAGAATAAGAATTCACACACACACTAGAGGTTTTAATCTGTGTGTCAGGACTTGAGTTAAAACTTGATAATCCCAGGATTAATTTCACTGTAGTTTCAATTCTTTGAAGAAGATGAAAAAGCAGTTTTTTTCCTCCTCAGTTATTTCATCTTCATGTCGCGTCGCAAATTCTCGCCAAGAGAGCAGGTGCAGGCAGGGATTATGGGGGATCTTAGAGCAGTCAGTTCTTTATTGTAAAAACAAAGCTAAAGTAGAAGTTTTGATGCTTAGCTTGTGTTATTAGCCATGACCCCTGAGCAAGGCACTTTGATACGAGCAAGCAAAGACACATGTACCAAACTTAAAATGAAAAGCTAAGACAGGCTGTGAAAACAGTCCATCTGATTGAAAAAGTTATAAATAAATTGGCTTGAGACAAACTTGGAAACAGAAAGTGACAAGTTCTATGTAGAATTACACTGAATTGTTGCATGACAGCTGCTGGGACTCTAGGGGAGTTTTGAAGTAAACGCTTGTTTGTGGTTCATGCTTTGCATTCATTTTGTGGGAAAGTTGGGAGGGACATCTTTTACTGACATTGTGCAGGTTGGTGACTTCTGAAACGGATGAGACTCACACTTCAAGCATTTTTTTTTATTCACCTAATTTGGTGGTTAACAGCATTCATTCATTCATCTTCTATGTCGTTTTGTCCCTTTCAGGGTCACGGGGCTGCTGGAGCCTAACCCGGCCACTTGTGGGTGAAGCCAGGAGACACCCTAGGACAGGTTGCCAGTCTGTCGCAGGGGCCACAATCACACACCCATGCACACTCACATCCAAACATAGAGACAATTTAGAGTGACCAATGAACCTATGAAACATGTTTTTGGAGGGTGGGAGGAAGCTGGAGTCCCCGGAGAAAACCCACGCATGCACAGGGAGAACATGCAAACTCCACACAGAAAGGTCCCCCATTGGTGACACTGTTTCAAGTCCCCCAGCCAGGACTCGAACTGGGGGCTTCTTGCTGTGCCACGGTGCATCCCTAGGGTTAACTGTAGAGGAGAGGAAAAAAAAAGTGACGGCTAATGTTTTGGAAAGCAATTTGAATTTGTCCGAAGTCCCAGCAGAAATGAAAGGAGGATGTGCAAACCTTTACAAACGCTATTTGCTCCATGTCACCAAAAGACCAAAAGTGACATGAAACCTTTAAACTGTGGCGTCTAAAATTTTTGGCCGTTTTGATCTCAACTTATTGTTTTAAAGCTATGGCGGACCAAAATGTTTCAGGGTTAACTTGTGTTATTTTGACAGATGTGCTATAACAATCTAATTTTTACAGTACTGATTGTTCAAACATGAAATAAAGTTGTTCCTTGCTATAATGTGGTTCACTGTCTTGCTATTTAGTAGATTTTTGTCTCCTGTATCCCGATTGGCTGTGGACCTTTGTCAGTCAATTTCCTCCATGCTGTGTCTTTGTACAAAACGCCTTTAGCTTGCCAAATTTATATGAATATTTGATGGCTAGAAGAGGGACTGAGGTGTTGGACTAATTCTCTACGAAGGTTTGACCTTTCAGGCCTTTTTTAAGCATGAGAGGAAAGTGTGGACATGAAAATGTCTGCTCAAAAAAGTGTGTAAAGTGTGTAGTGAGGGCTAGAGACACCTAAAATACTTGTAAAAAAGGAAAATGACTACTACCCAGATGTTGTTTATTGCAGGTAAGGGTGTAACAATTAATCAACTTATCTGATGATTAGATTTATATTCCTATGATCAAACCAGATCAATCTATCGAAGCAAGTTGATAATCGAATTAACCTGAACCATCATGCTTTTCTTTAAATGATATGAATCAATTATATTGATATTAGAAAATACAATTTGGACTGAGGCACGACAGATTTATTTTACGATAGCAAAAGCGGACAACACACGCGTGACTGATCAAACCACCATTCCAGTCCAAAGTATGGAAACACTGAAGTTTGCAGACATGTGACCATGCAGTATGATATAATCTCCCTTTTGTAATATTTTGAAGTGGAAAAACAACAGCGGGCTGAACTTTATGAAACTAAAATGTGACTGATATGACATTCATTGTTTTTTTTTGTACATGCATTTAATTTACACTTTTTTACCTTGCAAGAAATACAAATAGTCTGGAACATTTCCCCGGCACTGTTCATTTCCCAGGTATTTATTTCTGAGTCACACTGGCTGAAGTGTTGGCTAAAGATCCTTTGGATCAATTATAGGTTAGTGGATCAGATCAAATCGGATCATTCAAAATGAACCAAAAGCAAAAGTGAATTAAATCGGCAACCACAAATGCCCAATCAGATTGTTAAAATAAATCATTACACCCCCACTTTCACTTCTCATGCATATGTGTTTTTGTCCTTAAAGTACAGTTCATCTTTTTGGTAGGATCCCCCCAGTTTCAAGCTCAAATTAACTATTCCAATATATGCCTTTTTCCCCAAGTTTTCTGCCTTTTTAAAGATTTTTTCTTTAAACCAATTGCAGTCACTCCAAATATATACCGACATGAAGTAACACAAAAATTATCTTTCGAAGCCAATTCTCTTTAAGGAATTGGACATAAATGCTGCAGCTTCTTAGACACTCTGGAATCACTGGAGGTGGTTTTACAAGGACACATGGGACATCTTTCTGAATCACAAAACCATGTATTTAAATACAGCTTGTTTGGGTGCAGCGTTTGATACTAAAATCCTCTGAGCCAGAGCGCATCTCGTTATGTCAGTCGCTTTGGAGCAGCTCCAAAAAGGTCACCAGACAAAATGATGCACATCTTAGAGAAGGTTTGTGTTTGAGGAGCTGTTTTCAGTCTACAATAATTGTGTTTACAGTCTTCCTTAACAAAAGAATGTCACATTCCTTTTTATTCTGCTAACAGAGTCTAAAATAAGTAGATTAATGCATCTGTTTTTTTTTTTTTAAACTGATGGAGTGAGGTGCATTAGGGTTTCCTAAAATGCAGGACATAAAAAAAAAACAAAAAAAAACATGGACTTTTTCTAATCAGTGAGTTGTTATTTTTTGATTTGGAAAAACAAGCTTTCAAGCAAGCAGGCACTTTATTAGTCATCCCAAGACGTGACAGCTTAACATTTTGAGGCTTTTACAGCAGTTCTCTCTGACAATACTGACTGTAACTCCTGGGCAAATTGGACAGACAATCCATTAATTTAAAAGACGGAAAAAGTAAACACTCACTGGACTGTCTTGCCAGGATTGAAACAGTTCACCCTCCTGAGACTTCAGCATGTTTTTTGTCATAGTCCATTTATCTGACCACAATCGCACTGCAAAGATTTACATGAACTCAATTGGGTACCCAGGTTAGAATTCACTATGTGTGCATATAAAAGGTAGATGTAGTAGTTCTCGAAAAAAATGACTCTAAGTATGAAAAAGCAAAAAACACAGAGTAACGGTTTAAATTTGATTTAATGTTTAACATTTTTCTAATGAGGTAGATATAAAAAAGAAACAATTTTAATAATTAACACATATTTATATATATTTTTTAATATTTTTATATTCATATGTTTTTAAATCATCAAAGTGATTCTAATCTATGGAATAAATGGCAAAAATGTAAATAGAAAAATCTAGCCCAGTAGAAATAGCGCGAATTAAATTGTTTTTATGTATCATGATGTAAAATTTAAATGAAGTCCATTTACATGCAGTTAATCAACATGACATGTAATTGAAATACATGTGGTTACATGCACAACAGTTACTGGGTAACCGCATCTCCATTTTAACACATTATCTGCCCTTTTCTGGCTTTATTTTGAAAACCGGATGTTAGCATCAGCAGCTTCTGCCATATGATGGTGCATTTCAAGAAATGTCCAAGAAAACAACAGTTTTTAAAAATTATTTTGACCATAAACAACATAATTGGTTTCTAAAAGATGACCGGGAACACTAATAATAGATTAAAAGATGATTGGAGTGGGTCTTTTGTTCCCCAGATTGACACACGTTTCATGTGAGATTTGTTCATTTTTTTTTCCCACTCCTCAAAGTCATCAAACTTTTTTTTCTTCAACTTTTCCATTTTCTTTGCTGTTCAGGTAAACTTTCAGCGTAACATTTCAAAATTTGAAGTACTTTTAAGGGTAATTGAATGCTTTGCATTTGAAATGTTGAAGTATTTCAGGAATTGAAGTCTCCGTACACTCCAGGTGAGAGAACACAGGAACATCTCCTCACTTAGTCATGAACACAGAGTGAAAAATGGGCCCACGATGCATTCACTGCATAACATCTCTTACAGAGAATCAAACACCCGGAGCCACTAATGACACCCCCTGCTACCTTCCACTGCTTTTTTTCTTCTTCTTTTAGAAAAGGCTTAAATTTAATATGCTATCACAGAGCACTACACTGCTGTCTGCATGTCTTCTCCTGCCTCTACCAGATATCTCCGCTCACAATTATCTCTTCGGCTCGCTTTGTTCAGCCCCTCCACCGGCTAACATAGCTGACTAAAGTCTCTTGCTGCCACTTTTCACCCCTCAATGGTTTTAATTGTCCTGATGACCTCAATCAAAAGACAATTACCAAAGGGAAGAGCAGCACAGGCAATTATTGTCCTCACTGTGAGATAGAGTACACCTGAATGGAGCTACCTCCCCTCACAGCGATAAAATGACATGTGCTGCCCGGCTGTCGTGATGACAAAGTGTGCATTAAGTGCACGGCTGAAATGCTTATACGTCCTCGCTGAAGACGAGTTTGAGGGGACACTTCAAAGCCAACACGAGGAAGTTGGCTCCCCGGTACCGAGCTCTAAGGTGGAATTCAGGGCAGTGACTTAGAAAAATAGATTAAGAGGGGATAAAAGTTTCCATGATTTTTTTTTGACATTGGCACTGCCCCACTGTTTAGTACATTAAACAAATTTGTCAGGATTTCTCAGTCTGATGATTATTGATCGGCTGCATTGTCATTGCAGTAAAAATGAGGCATCCGATGAACCCCGATCATGATGAGATGTTTGGTCTGACAACACAAAAATCCATCACTGCTCTCAGAATCGATGCAACGCCGAGGCGGGTGAAATGGCAGTCATTTCTGGGACTGAGCCACAACAGTGTTTATCATCTTTGCAGCTGTTGGAGATCGTAAGAAGGCCAATGTTTTAGATTGTGTATTTATGAGGATATGGACAATCGATTTTTAATACAAATGAACAGAGAAAATGAAGGTTTAGGAACTTCATGGAATGAAACTTTATAATTATGATGCTTCCAAGCACAGTCAGATAGTCTAAAACACAATAAAAGATCATCAGTCCTTTCAGAATGTCATTAAATTCAAGAATTGAAATACACTAAGCCAGAAACCATTCAGTTTCGTTCAGCATCCTTTTTATTTTTTTGCATTTCTTTACAAAGCTCTAATTTAAGCCTGGATTTCATTCAAAAAGCATGCAAACTTGTTTTTGTTTTTATGCAAATTATGCATTGGCGTGTTTTGAGGAAAATGTCAAAAAAATTCACAAAGCATTTTGTCCTTCAGTAATTCTTTTATAAGTATTTCTAAGTATTAGAAAACAAGAAGCGAAGAGTTTCTTTTTAAAAATAATCTTAAACAATGAAACAACAAATGTTATAAGGAAAAAAAAAATTTGGAAAAATAAGGGGCAGTTTGATATGAAACAATAGTCGAAGTTTGATATCTATAGTAAAGTAAAATCATTTTTCTGCCTCCTGATCACATTTTCCTACCTAAAAAAGAATATCCTTACTCTAAGGCATTCGGGTAAGGATACCCCTACGGGTTGATACCGTAGGGGTGGATCTGCGAGTGAAAATGGCCAATTCTGTACGCGGCTTGCAGGTAGGCCGCACAGCTTAACAAGGTCTAAGACTGTTCGGTGATTCCATAGAGCGAAAATGTTCACACACGGGTTTTAGTGAACACTAAAACAATCCATAAGAGTTAAGTATGGGTGAAGTAGGTGAGATGCAGGCATGCTGTATAGATTTTTCTTCTTTCAAACCCCCAAAACCTGCGGACTGCACAAGGAGCCCATTAGTGCTGTTCAGGTGATAAGTGCGGGCTCCCGAGGCACCCATTGTGTGTTTTTTGTGTGGAACCTGGCTTTAAAAAAATTAGACAAAAAGAGCGCAGTTTGTGTGGTTATCCTACAGGCATCCTACAGACGTTAATGTATTATGTGCATACCTCTTGCATGCAGCATTTGAGCACGATCAGTCAAGCCTAAGTGGTCACAAACTAACTTTTAAATATTTTCATTTTCAATTGTTTTTTGTTTTTTTTCAAAGAAGCAACCTTTTATTACTGAATTTAATACACTGGTCATTTATTTCAAAAGTAGAGCTTGATTTGTTATCTTTACAACATTATTGAGATTCCTTTTCTTTTATGTATGCATCATTTGCATTTAAATGTTAGAATTGCTGCAGAAGACTTGGTTATATATAAAAAAAAAAACTTAAAAGGTTGCATCATTTTCACTGCTGTGCTCATATTTAAGAGCAACAATTAAATGACCTATGCGTTTAATTAAAACGACAGATGTGATCAGTGAGGAGTTACCTTTCCCTCAGACTTAAACAGAACATTTTTCTATTTTCGCTTTTCCACAGAAAGAGTTGTGTTTTAATTTTTCAAAGAAAAGAAAATGTTAGTTTAATTAGGTCACTTAAGCACAACGAAAATAAAATGTTGTATTGTAAGAGGGGCAAAAATGATTGCACTATCAATCAATATGTTTTGGGGGGGATTTAGTTGCACATGCTAAAGGTCTTGCTAAAAAAACTTGTAAAAAGTGGACTCAGGAGAGGCTGTCAATCAAACGTTCGAGGTGGGGTGCTTTTACTTCATCTGATTGGTCAGTTTATATCATAAAGAAAAAAAATATCATGAAAAAAATAAGATGTTAAGAAGAAGAAGTGGGAGGTTAGCATCAAAGGTTTCTCCAGAGTTTTTGCATGCTATTTTTTGCTGATATATGTAACTGCACCCTTTTCCGTGTTCCTGCACTGTCTTTCTCAGAAAGGACATGCGCCAGCCTACAGCACAACCTGAAAACATACACCTGAGCCTGTTAAAGGAGACTGCTTGCTCTGATCAAGTGAGGGTACGGTCATTTCTTTTCTAAGTCTGACTAATATTTGAACAATTCTGCCTTTAAGAATTCCCCTCTGCTCCTTTATAAGCATTTGGCTGGGCTCTTTGTGATTTTTTATATTCTTTTGATCTCTCCGGAAGTGAAAAATGCAAGCTGATAGGCCTTTTTGACGGGGACGTGGGGGATAGACAGCAGAGCTGTGTCAGTGCGAGCGTCTCTTCAGCTGGAACCACAACAGCAAGGGGAGTTACAGCCGAGGATTGCTTCTGTTTACTCAGGCCTCAATTTTCCTCTTCAGCTCAGTGGATGCAGCTGTCATGGCTGCTAGTGTGAATGTTGTTCTCCGTGCCACATCTCCTCCTTCGACTGTGCTGGTTTTGATTGGATTTCTTAAATGAGTTTCACATACAGATCACTGGTAACATCTTGTCCTTGTTTTATGGCGGCTGATCTGCCCTACCCTTCAGGAGACTTGACACAAATAATTCAATTTCCAATATCGCTGTTCAGGTTGCAAAATCTCCAGGACACCCTCAGAGGTGCTGCGTATGCATCTCGAAAGGTCAGCGCTGCCTCCATGGATCTGACATCTTCTGACACGCCCTGCAGACGCAGGATCGTATTAGGATCTGGGGGGTTTGGAGACCAACACCTCAGAGACATTTGTGTTCCTTACGTGGTTTCTGAGCAGCTGTTGCAGAGCGCTGCTGATGGGAGAAAATAGAGCGGGTCTGCAACAGTTTTCACATAGCAGGTAATACAGGACTTCTACAGATGCGTCACATTCCAAACTGGAACATTTTCTGGAAAAGTTAAAGTCTGAATAATGATCTTACATTATATATTACCCAGTGCAATGTTTACTGTCAAATAATTTTCTGTCCAGCAAAAAAAAAAAAAAAAAACTGCTGCAAATATTAAACACCATTACTCAGCCTTTTTTGATTCGTGCAAGTAGAGAGTTTGCTTATTCCCACAAGTTATTTTTGGAAAATGATTTGTGGAAAAGATTATCTGTTTACCAAAGTTATATGTTCACACACCCCTCAGCAACACATGTTCAAGTCATCCTTTTCAATAAAGTCTACGTAATATGCGCAATTTAATATTAATAAAATAATAAAATATGTAAAGTGGCATTATACTAATATATATATATATATATATATATATAGTAACAGCACTTTTAAAATGACTTAGGCAATTATGCTATAAAGACAATTATTTGTATTTCTGGAAACAAAACATATTTTCTTCATCTCTTGTTGCTTATTTTGCATCTCCACTGTGATCCATATTTTTTTCAACATGTTTCCGAAGCCAGTTACATGAACCGTCACGTGTGCACGACTTTGATCTTTTATTTCCTTTGTTATTGACACATGCATGCTCTTTGGCCAGGTCAGGTCGCTGCAAGGTCCTGTATTGCAAATAGGAAGACCGTTGTAGCAACAGGGTAAAGTTGTTTATAAAAGGTGCTCCTTTGATAGAGATTTACATTTAGTTTTCCAAGATCGGACACTGTCAGTTTGTACATTCACCCACCAATTAGTTGTGTAAAATAGTGTTCCTCTGAGAGGAGACTAACTTGTTTGCTATTTATGAACATTGCTTCTCCCGCTTGTCTGGACGCTGAGGAATCCCCACAGGATCCTTGAACTTCATGTTTACCAGACCTAATGAGACCAGAACTTGTCTTCTGCTTACTTCTGTTTTTACGGTTTACAGAGGTGGGTTTGAGCAGTGAGATGAAAATCCACGTCAAACCACCAACTGTGTGTTTCTTTCATCAAACATCATAAAATATTGTCACAATTTAATCATATCTGGTTCTTCTCTAAAGAAGCAAGTAAAGAAATATCTGTGAGTAAACTGATTGATTGTATGCAGAGAAGAAAAAAAAAAAAACTACAAAATTTCACTGGTTGAAAGCTAATCCACACGGAGGTGCAGTCTGGCAGAAATGTACCCGGTTGGTAGAGTACTGGACTGATGATCCAGCAAGACTTAAGCAGAAAACAACTCCACTCTTTATATTTCTTTCACAAAATTGAAATATATTTTCTCTGATGGCAAGATTTATTGATGATTCAGTAACCATCATTTATTGTTGAGGGTGCTTGTTATAATATTATGAATAGGCTAACGGCAATTCAATCTGACAGGAGTTTGAACAAGAAAAAAGTTCAGAAATGACCCCACTGTTTGGATTAATAAAGTAATTTCCTATCCTAACCACCAGATATTATTTTCAAACAAGCTAGTATAATTTTTTAGCCGTTTGTTCTGTTTTTCCAGCTGGCTGGAGTAACAAAATTCAGGCGGCCGACACGAGGCTGAATGAGCTGTAAACGAGCAGCGCTACACAAAGGGAATAACCGTGAAGAAACACTGACAATTCAGGTGACAAAGACAATGACTCAAGAATAGGGAAGGGAGCTAATACCAATATACACAAAGACACGGTGTGAGGTGTTGAGTGAGAATAGAACAGGAAGTCAAACTGAAGTCAAACATGCAAAAATATTACATTGAAAAATCAGAAGAAACAGTACAATCTCAAAAAAAAAAAAAAAAAAAAAAAAACACAAAAAAACAAAAAAGAAGGGGGGGGGGGGGGGGGGAGGGGGGGGGGGGGGGGGGGGGGGGGGGGGGGTGTTTCAATACAATGAAATATCGCAACATTTCATTGAACAATACGTATGTACGTACGTACGTACATATACATATACATATACATATACACATATATATATATACATATATATATATCTATATATAATATTTGACGACGTGGGAGTGAGAATGGGTTGGTTTTTGAGATTTCATGGAAGCAGCTATTTTTAAATGACCAGGAGAAGCCCTTCTACTGCCTCTAGTGGAATTATGATGAACTACAAGATAGAAAACATTGATCAAGTCGCATACAATTGGCTTTTAAGGAAAGTTTGGGTTATGTTAATGAGATTGTCTCAGAAATGGATGTATTACATGTGATATGAATGGATCTGGTTCATAGAATAATTCACTTGCATGTATTTTGTTTGACAACAACAACGTTTTTTCACTATTAAAAAACCTTGTAACGGTTATCTAGAAGATTTAAGTAATCCGGTCTCATAAATGACAGTACAACCCTACTCTTCTTACATGAGAAACAACAGAAAGGGATGGCAGCACTAAACATAAATATATAAACATAAGACTCCCAGATTTATTGGTATGTTCTGACTCTTTTCTCCGAGTGCTCTCTCCATCCTGCCAGAATAAAATTCCTGCAGATGGGCATGCTAGAACCTCCAATGGTCAGCCAACCGAAGTGTGACAGAGCAGACTTCCTCATGCCGGTGCCTGAACATGTCACCGCGGCATGCCTAACTGGTTTCTACCCTGTTGCACTCAACGCTTCATCTGGAAGTGCTATGAGACGCTGTTTCTGGCATTTCTTTCAAACCTGTTTTCCACCCACACGAGAGCCCACAATTCATCTGTTATGAGAACAGCAAGAGAAAGGCCAATCGTTAATCTAACACTTGTTATAGTTCATTTAAAACGATCTCTGCAGTCAGAGTGTATTTATAGAAAAACTGAATCACAGCAGAATTACAGTCTCTTATTTCCGTGGCTTCCATTGATTAGCAGTTTACATCTAATCATACTAAAGTGTGCCATTTGGTCGGTTGGATATAATTTATGCTCAGACTCTGTGTTTAATGAATTTCCATGCAAAAGTTTGACAAAGCTCTTGTTTAGAAATTTAAAAACTGCCACAAGGTTAATTTACAGACACCTCCACCCTAAAACTCCAAACAAGCTTCAAATACAACCCAAAAACAGTTCCGTTTAACAATCCATTTTACTCTCCAAAAACAGGCCCCCTACAAATGAGTCAAATTGACCAAAATAAGTAAAAATTCTGCCAATGCCAAAGGTGTAATGGGGTCTGAACAAGAATTAATATTTTAAGAAAAACCTCTGAAACATATATTCTTGAACCAGGATTATTTTGCAATTTAAAAATTTCTTAATAACATTAATTTTCTAACAAGATAAAAAAATATATATTTTTTTTAAAAGCACGGGACATTTTACCCTCTTAAGATTCAGTCTTTGCAGGGAAAACTGAGCAAGTGTGAGTTTTCTGCACATAAAAATACCAGTCAGCACTTCAATCAATAAAATTGTGTGCTTGATTTGCAGAGAGTGAGGTTATTATAAATTGTATTGGGCTTTTGCTTAAATGCTGTAATTAAACTCTTCTCTCACTAGAAATGAAACACATTTTCTGTGTGACATCCGAGTATGCCAAAGGGTACAATCCCTAAAAGCATGCGGTTAAGGAATCTTAACATCTTCTTTTTTGTAGAGAATACAAATAAATGAATAAATTAAGTGTAACCTCAACACAGTTACAAAACATGACTTGGCTGCCTGTGGCAAGCTATTGCTGAGAAATATTTCATACCAGTTTAATACCTTTTTGTCCTTCCTGCAGACAGAACTGCAGAATATGAAAATAAGGCAAACGCCTAAATGTTCAAGGAACAAAACTAAAAGGGATTGCCTCTCCCTAAAAGTTCTTCCTTTTAAATAATATTTAATATAAAATAGTTGTAGGATTTCTGTTTATTTGTTAGAAATTGAAGTCTGCTCATTCACAATCAGCTGCATGTAGATGCTGAAAACAATAAAAGTACTGCATTTTCTGCACTATAAAGTGCACTTAAAAGCTAAAATTTTTACCCCAGAGGGCGCAATGAGCAATCGATGGGACTATTAACATAACAATAATGAGCAGTTAACATAATCCAGTGGGGGACCTTGAGCAAGACCCTCACCGGTACTGCCTACATCATAACAAATGAAAGACAATGAAACACATAGCATGCCGGCTCAGGTCTTGCCCAGTCAAACAAGGTCTGTGTCAGGTGCAGGGGAACCAAAGCACAGGCACCACTGTCACCTTCACCTTCCAAGGTTTCTCCAGTTCTTCTCTGAGTCCCTGGTATTTCCTATGCTCCTTCTTCTTGATCTTCCCATCGGTTGGCACTGCCACATTCACCACAACAGCTTTCCTCTGTTCTTTATCCACCAATACAATGTCTGGTTGGTTCGCCATTACCATCCTGTCCGTCAGTATCTGGAAGTCCCACAGGATCTTTGCTCTCTCGTTCTCTACCACTTTCAGAGGTGTTCCCCATTTTGACTTTGGGGTTTCCAGTCCATATTCTGCACACATGTTCCTGTATACTTTTCCAGCCAGCATACACCCTGCAGTTATGTTCTGGATTGTTTCAGGCGCCTCTTTGCAGAGCCTAAATATTTGGATACATACACATTTAATATATACATGAACATTACTGAGTGATCCAAGTTGAAATTAATTTTTTTAGGCCATTTAAAACTTTTTATATATTTAATTCCAAAACAATGCAATGTCTGCTAATGTTTAAGTTCAGACATTTCACACTTAAGACACTTTTAAGGGACTGGTGGATTTTCCAAAAAAAAAAAAAAAAAAAAAAAAAAAGTGTCTCAATGATGCGATTTCAGCCAAAGGAGCAAAAATAGCTAATAGGAGGCAGGAGGTCCAAACTTTGACCTCTATTAAAATATGAAATTTTGTTCAGATTTTTTTTTTAATCGTCAGAATAATAGCAATGATTTTGTTAAATGTCTTAATAAATCACTTTCTTTTTTAGAAATGTTTCAAAATAAGATTGGACCTTGATGTATGAACATTTTTTGAGACAGAGCTGATTGTTCAATGATTATTTAATTTTTTCACATGACTGTACATATCTTATCCCTACTGAATACAACCTAGACATATAGATTAGTTTAAACAAAGTTTTTGAACCTAACTGAACAGAAATGACTAATATACAGTCAAAATCAAAGGTAATTTAAACGTTGACCTGCCCTAGAATTTTCTCAGAATTCCATGCAGAAAACTATTGTGCATCAATGCTCACTAGATTTGCTGATATAAATCGTATATTTGAACAATTTGTCGTTTGAAAAAGAAAAAATATTGACATTTCTTTTTTTTTTTTTTTTTAATAAATCATTCAAGTTTTTCTCTTTAAAATACAGTGGATTCATAAACAGTCTTTGCAAAACATTAATATTTCTTAGGTTTGTAGTTTTGCAGATGGGTGATGGCATGTTTGGCATAAAAAAAAAAGTAGTGAACATGTGTTGGAATTGCAATACAATTTAGGGCACTAGATAGTCCTGCAATATATAGTCTTTTTGGGGTTAGGGAGTGAGGGCATCAATCTGTAAGGTGCCTGTTCTCATGCTTGTTTTATTCACCTGCCTAATTTAAAGGGGCAGTGATGTGAATCCTTGGTAGAAAATTGTAAATTAGTCCTTTGCCCTCATTTAAAAGGGAAAGAGGCGACAGCCGCAGAGCTCCAAAACGGGCTTTAAATATGGAAATTAACTTTGTTCTAACTCTTTCATTGTTTTCACTGCCTTGGTCTCTCTTTGTGAGGATCAATGTACTCAAACTTCACTGTACTAAGAGCCAGAAAGTTCGTCTGGCACACTTGTGCTTGCTCAGTGTTCTGAACTCCAGCTGGCCCTAAAATCTGCAGTCGGAACATTGGCTTTTTTTTGCCAGAACTCTGTATCTGTGTGTCACTGAATTATGCTTCAAAACTGAAAACAGAGATTTAATGAGTGTGTGATCCGTTCCACCAGGGGATTGTCACTACTCTAATTGCCAGACTCTTGCAGCATCGGTCAGTGCAGTTGACTCACTTCTCAAAGTGACGTATGAATTGTAAATCAGACTAACTTTTATATGAGATAAGTGGACAACAACGTTTTCCCAAAAGCTAAAATACTTAATTTATTAAAAAAGAAAAAAACAAACGCAAACTGGGATATTCATCAACTTCAGAGTTTTGCTTTGATTTGCTGTTAAAAAATACGTGAAAATATGACTGAAAAAAAATCTGTTTTTCAAGGAAAACATCAAGAGTACAAATATTTATTCAGAAAGAAGAAGCACTATACCAAATATACATGGGGATCGAACAAGCAAACACCCCAGTACTTAGTTGGTGAAAGCAAGCAGGGGAGTCCTGAATGTTTTATTGATACAGACAGAATGTAAACAGACAAGATAATGATAAACATATTTTTACCACAGCTCACAGCTTGATGAGGTCTGAGGTAATCGCAGCATTTATGTGTTGATTTTAGTGTGTGAAAAACAAAGACCACCCCTACAGCCTCCATCAGAGTTAATGAGGGGAGAATATGCCAAGAACTACCAATAAAATGCACTTGATAAACTGATGATCAACAAAAGCAAGTGTCTGCTTTGGCGGAAAGTTGGCAGTTTGAAGCATTTTCTTATGACTTATCATAAAACAAGACAAGTTCATCACAGCAAGAAAATACTCAAGGCTATACAGATTTGCAGGATTCATAAAAACCTTGTAAAAAGCAATTTAAACAGACAAGAAGGAAATTGAGACCATGCAAAGAATGTTTCACACACAATAAAAAAGCATGGTGGTGGAATGCTAATGATTTGGACTGCAGTTAAAGACTCGTTTTTTTTCATCAACAAATGTCACTGTGCATAAACTAAGACTTTTAGATGATTATTTATGAAGTTTGAATGTATATTAAATTATTTTATTATTATTATTAATTTATCCTTTGTAACAGGGGTTTCCGGTTCTGTCTGGGGTTGTTGCTGCAGTTGTCGCCCTTTGTGGGGCCATTTGGGGTCAGACTTTGCAGCCTCGCCGCAGTAGTAGGACCCCATTACTGTCCCAGTCTGGGTGGGCACTGAGGCGATGTTCCTGCTGCTGAGCTGGGTCCTGGTATGAAGAGATTCCCAAAATTCTGTTTCCTCACAGCAGAGCCAAGCCTTAAGTTTCTTTTAGAATTTCTTTTTAAAAGTATTCATTGTTTGTGGGGTCACTGCTTTTGTGTGTTATTGGAGGGAGGAGGGTGGGTAAAGGGTGGATTGCTTTCTATCCATTTATTGATTTATTTATTGTATGCTTCGAGTTGCGCA
This sequence comes from Adrianichthys oophorus, assembly GCA_036245035.1. Classification (NCBI taxonomy): domain Eukaryota; kingdom Metazoa; phylum Chordata; class Actinopteri; order Beloniformes; family Adrianichthyidae; genus Adrianichthys; species Adrianichthys oophorus. The sequence goes on along the minus strand of BSAI01000072.1, from coordinate 5,882,508 downwards.
AGTATGAGAAGTGCTTTTTTATAAATAAAGTTGGATTGAAGTTTGAAGAATGAAGAAATGGAAAATTTTTTTGCATAGAAAATATGCAGTTTTCTTTTAGGCAAGATGATTAGTAATGTATAGAAAGTTTATTAAGTGCTTATGTTTTCATCATATGTACATGTAATGTGTTGCAATCCTTCTGTCTGTTACCCAAACAGAGGTAACAGATGCCGTTAGTGCCTTTGTGAAGACAATGGCTAAATGGAAATCTTTCCTGGAGAAGTAGCTAGATACCAACTATTATTTTGTTAGATGGTCTTAAGCTGCACTGACATCAAATGCAAACCTCACGTCAGAGGTGTCCAGTTTCAATGTTAAGTCAGCGTACAGATGCAATCAGAGGTTCTGTGGATCGGCAGTCCAACAGCAGCACAATTTGAGCGTTGCTGCGCCATTTGGATGTTACAGGACTTTCAAAATCATCCTTGTCTTCTGTGTATTGTAAAGTATACATTCACAGACGCCACTCCATGTAGCGATCAGGCTAAAACATTTGGTGTTAGCACCTCCAAGACATATCTGGGCCGTCGAGTTTGAAACCACATTTTTGGACAGGCATTAAGCAGCAAATTTGTCACACGACTGATGCGATTTTAATGGGGTGTCCAGGCCTGTGGGGGGTTATAACGGAGCAGCTCCAACTTAAAGGAAGCGCAGTTCCCCACCTGAAGGGACAACATCTATATAGAACGTTTAAATGTGGTGTGTGTGGTAGGTGTTTAGTGAAATAGCTGTAAGAATAATGAAAGTTACAAGCAATCATGACGTACTAGTGATGCTGTTGTACGGTGCCCTTCTATTTTCTTCTATTGCCCTTTCGATATTCTAGTCATTTTGTAAGGTGTGAGAATTGGCACTTTACTGATGGCGTGCAAAGGCTGCACGCACAGGGTGTGAAGACGTTACGCAAGTACCTGTAGGACACCTGTAAAGATCCAACACATTCTATACTCTGTCAAATTTCTTAACTTCTAACTGCTAGACTTTGCATATAAGTTGTACTTTGTCATGTGAACAGCTCTAACAAATCCTTACATTTTGTTAAAGTGTTCACTTTAACAAGAGGAAAAAAAAAACAGGCATGAACATTTTACCTCTACGGGATCACCAAGTGGTCTACAACCTTGTTACTTCATGCCTGCGTGCCCCGTACAGGTTTGCCCTTTTATTCGCCCGCAGACAACCCGATCTATTTGTTTAATAGAAATGTTCCGGATTTTCTTGATATTTTTGATTATAGTGACTAAGGCTTACATGGTAGTAAGCTTGACAGAATTGAACTGCCAAAAGAAGCAAAAACCTCCTCTTGACTCTGAAGGCTGCAGAACTTCTCTGTTTGTACATGTCATGCAGTTATTTTCAGATCCATTTGAACAGAGAGTCGAAGTTAAGAGCACAGATGTACCTCTAACAGAGGGCTGGAAACAGGAAAACAACTGTTAGATCTGATAAGTGAGGTAAAGGTCACATCCAGCACGGGAAAAAAAAAAATCTGACCTGACGCCCGTATTTAAACCATGGGGCAGAAGTTGCTATGGTAACCACAGTGAGGCGAGCCGAATAAAAGTTGGTAGTAAAAGGTGTTTGTGGAAAGCTTTGCTTTCATGCTGCAGCAGTGACTAATGCGTTTTTATAAGTTGTCATGTATGAAAACCTCAAAGGTTCAAAGTGAGGCTTTCGAACATGTAATCTTCGCTTCGATATCACATGTGTGGCGGTAACACGATTACGCACCATCCTGAGGAACATCTGTGGCAATGATACATGAGTCTAATTAATCCTTACTTTACCTGGTGTGATGGCCACAACCTGGTGATGTACAATGTCCTATTTTCTACAATGGAGAAAGCAGCAATGCTGATCTGAAGATATCTCTAATGAAATTTGGAAATGTAATTTAAAATATTTTTTCAATTAAACATAAAGGGCAAATCGTCTGAAGAATTTGATGACATTATTTAATCCACAACATTAATTACATAAAGTAAATCTATCGACCTCTTCTGTTCCTTAACTTGATGCAAACCTAAATGTACGTAATGTTGCAGTTCCTAAAAATACCACCAGGGACTGTGGAATTGCAATTCTGCAATTAAAAAGTCTAACTTTACCCAAAAAGCTATCTTGTTACACTCTGTTTTCACTACTCTTTTTATGTGAAAGCTTTTTTCTATGAATCACAACTGTGAGGTGGTATTTATATATATATATTTCTGATAATAAAAATGTTTGCATTAACTCATTGTGTGTCATTTGATAGGTCAGCTTAGCCTCTGATGGGTTGGGCAGAACCATTTCAGGTCAACAGGCTCCTCCCACTTCAAGCTTTATTTGAGTTGGTAAGAATCCTGTTTGGAGTTACCCGTGAATGTGTTTTAAAAAATAAAATTGTAATTTCATTAAAATGAATTAATATAAAATACACAAAATACAAATAAATAAAAAGATAAATAGTTATAAAAAGAAGTAAAACAGACTGCGAGATTGAGCAGTGTGATGCCCATCCAATTTCCCTGAAAGCAACATGAATTAACATGAATTATTCAAGGTAATGAATGGTCTTTGTTGGAACATTTGAAAAAGCTAAATATATATTTTCTTTATTCTTTTCATATTTTTTTTAAATTTTACTGTCTTACATTTCTTTATTTTCTTTTGTGTTGTCTCCGATAATCCATCATACAAAATTGCATTGTTAATGTAGCATTTTTTTGGGGGATTTGTCCAATCAAAAAAAAAAAAAAAAAAAAGAAAAAAAACACACTGAGGGTATTCCCACCCCAATCATTTTTAAATCTATTTCAAAAGCATTTTGCCAAAATAATTATAATAAAAAAAGTGTTTTTTTTCTAGGACATAGTTACATAGCTTTTGCAGAGCAGCAGTTCAACAGAAATTCACCTCTGAGTTGTGGGAGAAACCCTTGACATGGAGCAACCCCGCCCCCAATTCCCCTCCCTTTTGCTGAGAGCTTGTGGCCCGCCCAGTGTATGTTCTTCATCACAAATAAGCTCTTTCTTCAGCATTATTTTATCATCTGCTCCTTATTCACAATTATTTGAATAAAGACATACTCAGAAATTCAATTTGAAGCTTCATTTTCTTAATACATGGCTCCGGCAGCCCTGTAGCCCCGAAAGGGACAAAATGGGTTTAGAAAATGGATAGATGGATGTTCTCTATCATCTGAAAAAGGTCACAAGAACGTGTTAAAAACACCAAAAACACTATTTTCATCTGAGTGGGTGTTTAAGACTATGACTTTTAAAACAAAGAAATTCCACAGCCACAGATACATAGCGGCAAAAGTGACACGATTGACTTCATATTATTGCTTAATTTGCGATTTCCATGAAAGTAAATGCATATTAGCACACTTATTGTTTCATTAAATCAGTCTTTACCAATTTCCATGTTCTTACACCGACCAGCCACAGAAAAAGCATCTTCATGGAGTTTACTTTCGTTCCCTATATCTTTTTCCAGATTGCTCAGTCGTGAAATATGTGGGATCAGATGGTAATTTGCACTTCTAACACGTGTATTTGAACAACTTTAATATGCAAATCAGCCTGCTAATAAAAGAGAGCACTGGAGGACCTGAGCCAACCTTGAACTCGGCTGACTGATGACAAACATGGCTCTAATAAGGGATCTGCCTTTTGAAACCACAGAAAGGATGGAACTTAATCAAAAAATTCTGCTATTTAGAAAAGTAGGTTTTTAGTGTGCAAGAAAGAAGACAGATCCTCATTCCAAAATAGTAACATTTAAATAAAATAAATAAACTATTATCACAAATATTGTCGCAAATGAGGAACAAATTGAAGTCATCACTGCAGATTCACATCCCTGATCCATCCATCAATGTACGCTTGTCGGTTTGCCTTGATGATAATACATCTTTACATGAAGCCAATAAATAAAATACTTTCTTTACACGAACATCACTTCTGTGGACCTCAACAAGTCTGAATGATTTTGGGTAAAAGTTCAAAAAAAAAAAAAAAAAAAAAACTTTGGAGAAAGTGCTCTGCAAGCGTTTGCTAAAGACTGGATGTTTAACAGGAAATTGGAGACATTAAAAAGAGTAAACCTTTTGAACCCATCGGGACTATTCCACAAATGAACTCCCTTTTTAAGCACGAGTTTATTATTTACATCCTGCATATATGTATGCAGACCAGATTATGCCGCACAGCCCTGTGAAAAGGTTGCTTACCATTTTACAGGTGCTTTTCCAAACGCTATGATTTCAAACCCACAACATTCAAAACTTCCAAACGTTCTACTTTAAAAAAAAAAAAAAAAAAAGATTCCAACCTCCTGCTGTTTGGAAGCAACGTGTGAAGATAAACAATGGCACATGTTTTATTTATGTGCATATCTAATTATATGTTTATTATTCATACACTCCATGTTCCTGAGTTCTTTAATTAGCAGCTTTTGTGCAGATTCAACCCTGATAGCAAGGAAAAGATAGTTTTATTTCAGGTGCTTCTGAAAGCAAAACACTAATGGCAACAAATACACACTCAAATATGATAAATCTGACATTTTTTTGTAAATACACGCCTGAAAGAAAAGACTGCTAATGGGAAAAAGAAAATAAAGCCACCTTTTTGTGAGATTCAGTGCAAATGCTAAGACTCTGAACCGATTCAGAGCTCTATTAATAATGAACACATGAAGCTAAAAAGGGTTGTCAGTTGGTCATATGCAACAACCCCCCCCCCCGCCAACAGGCATATAAATCTGATTAAAATGAATGTGCATTCCATTTGCATATATATGTACGTGTCAGAATAACACTGTGCTTGGATGAATTCCATTGAGAAGTCAACAAACTCTTAAAGATTTGCTACAACGATCTTTTCTGTGGCTGCTGGAAAAAGTTTGCAATTTGAAAAATAAAAGCAAGTTCAAATTATAAAAGCAACAATATTTCAAGATTTGTAAGACTGAACATTTTCAAGCTGCTTGGCGGTTTGTTGAAACGAATACATTTTTAAGATTTTACCCTTTAACACTCCAGTGTTTACATTATATCGACGACCGTAATTCTTTAGCTGTTTACACAGTTAAAGAAATTCCAGCTGATTCTGATGCAGATAAAAGTAGCCTAATGCACATATAAAAGACTTTACATTAGTAATTAAAAGCTGCATTTCTTATTGTCAGAATCAGCTGATTCACATTGATCGCGTTAATATTTGACGGGGTTCCAGTAAATCAAAGAGCGTGTGTTATTTAGGCAGTGTTATAATCCAGCTCCAATCATCTTCTGATGTATTGTAAAATCGTTCTCAGTGGACTCATGATTATACAGTTTTTAGCCAAAATCAGAAAACCTGTTGTTTTCTGGGACATGGTTTCTGCAGAGCAGTAGGAGTTCATCAGATATTTGCCCCTGAGTTGTGGATGGGACTGTTGGCATGGAAGTCAGTCTCCACTGATATCCCATCATCCCTTTGTTTCCACTTTCTCCCACCTGCTTACAGCCCCTTACAACCCCAGGATAATATTAGTAGAGTTTTGAGCCATTTTCCAGCTCAGACAAGGAAAATGAAAGTTTACGTGCATCTGTTTGTCTGTAAGTGAATGAATCAGAATAGAGCGGAGCAGGGAGACTTTGGCCCACCAATTTCAGTTGATGCATCTCAAAAGAGCATTTTTCTAAACTACATATTTCATCTGGTCCTGGTTCATCCCGATTTGAATAAAGAAATACTCAGAAATGCAGTTTTAACGTTACAATTATTTTTTATTTGTCCTCCATTATCAGAAAAATGCAAGAAACACATGCTAAAACACCAATGGCAAGATTTATAATTGGAGTTGGTCTTTAAAGGCTTAAAAACCTACGACCTCCATCATCAGAAGTCAGCATAAAGCCATGCCAAATTCTTATTAGAGGAAACCAATGTTATGCAACAATTTACTGGTTGAAAAAACAAAATTCCTAAATGTTTAAATTATACAAAAGTATTGGACCTTGGCACCTCCAGTGTTCTCTCTCTCTCTCTGTGTGTGTGTGTGTGTGTGTGTGTGTGTGTGTGTGTGTGTGTGTGTGGTTTAAAAGTTATAGTATTGGAAGAAATGCCTGCACCATAGTTAAACCTCCAGGGTTAAAGGGTTAATAAAATAAATCACTAACATTCCTCCTGTTTTATATTTTACTTCCGGAAAATAGTGTCCAACTTGTGGTTGTCCTTTTCCCGCTCCACCTGTCAAGCTGCCACCACTTCTCGTCTGTGATAAAGTTAGCCACTGGCAGCCAACTGCAAACTTCAATAAACTCAATTTGAAAATGAAACTGAAGCTGTGGAATTGTGAGAATCTCTGTTGCCTTTAAGCAACGTCACGCAAACAGACAGTTTCTCCACAAAGAGAACCCCTCTCTGCCTGTCATTGCAACAATGAGATTAAAAGGATTTGCAGAAAAGATCGATTTTCTTGTAGCCCAGTGACATATGTGTCAGCGTACAGCCCTGCAGGACAGCAACGGAGAGCAGCCAAGGTGAGCAGCCAGAGACTTCTTCTTTGTGGGATTTTCATTTCATTTCTCCTTTTGTGAGAAAAAAAAAACTTAGATAATGAAATCATGTTTTAATTTAGATTATCCAGCCCAATGAAACCTCTACAAAAGGATATGTTAAGAGACATGGGAAAGTAATTAAATCTCCTTTTAATAAAATATTTCTTTGGTCTAATCACCTTTTTTTTAAAAGTGAATGTAAATTTCAAATGACCCATCTAACAATGACTGATATTATACAAGAAGAAAGTCATGAAGTTAAAATAAAGCAGCTTCAGCATAACTAAGGATAAAAATAAATATTTTATTTGAGAAATTTCAAGTTTCTCTGCAAGAATTCCATCAATTGTTTTTGCCGATTAGATTTCCTGCAGAAAACATACATTAACCAAACATCTATTTTTTTCTTTTAAAAGAAAACGTTTTTTTTTTTTTTACCTAAAAAACTGATTCCTGATCTGCTGGATTGGTTTTGCATTTGTTGGGACACCCAAAATATGGGAAAATGATGCCTTCCGCCTCAATTATTATAATTTTTTTTAGTTAAACTGCGAAGAATTTTTTTTTTTTTTTTGAAGTTTAACAGCTTCATCCAAAGTCAGTGAGCTGTCTCAGATTTTAAATCTTGTTGCAGAGCATATCAAATCCTTCACTACACTGAAGTCCATGCTAAAACTTTGCCGCTGGAAAAGCTGTGGTTGGTTTTTTACTCAATGGATTTGCAAATTGATTGAATATATGTGGTTGATTGAATGTATGTGGTTTTTATAAGCAAAGTTGCTGAAAAAAAGTTGCTGTGTAATGCAGAAGTATCCAGCTAAGTTCAACTGAAAACTACTCCACATAATTTCAAGAGTTCTCTTTCAGAGACATGTAAATGGCCTGTTTTCACCTAAGCTGCCCTCTGCTACCCAAAACTCAGTGAATACAAATCCTGCTCTAAGATGAATCATATGCTCTGACTCTCTTAAATCAGAAGGTCAAGTGTGTGCCGCTAATTGAGGCTAATCTTGCAGTTTGAGCTATCAGCCTAATGCAGATGTTGCCCGAAACTCTGCATTTCACTCCCCTGAAACTGCATAGTCCGATTTTCACATCTTCATCTGGCTAATCTTTTCAGAACATAAGATTGTGTTAGACTTTGGAAAGATAAAAAAAATCAAAGAGTTTTATGCTTTATCATGGCTGTGGAAGATAAGGCCCTTTACTGTCATAAGAAATTAGGAGCTGCCTGCTGAAAAACCCTTCATCCTGAGGCTAATCCCCACCATCATCTTTACCATCTCTAAAAATACTAACCAACTATGCAGGAAATACAACCACACATTTCAGCACCAATGCAATAAAACAGAAGGTTGTATGATGAAGTCTCAATTACTGTATTTTCTGCACTATAGGGCGCACTGGATTATAAGACAAATGGTGCATTTTTGAACTTATGTCATATAGAAGGTGAACCAAACTATAAAGCACATGAAGAGAGACAAAAAAGTCTGAGATAAATCCGTCAGAGTCAGACTGCATTAACTGCATTCACAGTTTTAGAACGTGTTTGACACTACACACAATACCACAATACCTGTAACTCCTTGCTTGCAACACATGAAAAAAAACACTGATACAGCTAAAACTAAAGTTACTTTGACAATGCTAACTCAAAATCTTGTTAGTAATGCATACAAAAAACACAGTCTGACACTGCTACCACGTTACAATACCTGAAATTCCCAACCTTGGTTTCCACTCAAAAAACCAGACTGATATCACTGAAACAATTGTTACTGTGACTACGCCAACTCCTAATCTTGTTAGTAAGACAGAAAAAAAAATAAAATACAATTCTGACATTATTGTCCATTAACCACATTAGCATATTCACAATACCTGTAACTCCAAACCTTGTTAGCAACACGCAAAAAAATCTAACTGATTCCCCTAAAACAAACGTCAATGTAACTACAGTCTTGTAAGTAGCATGCAAACAAAAAGAAGAAAAAAAAAAAAAAAAAAATCAGACACCACTACACGCCAGCCGCTTTAGCATAAATAAGTCCCAGGCTTGTTAGTAACAGGTAAAAATAAAAAATACGAATCGACATTGCTACTCATTAGCTGTATTAGCATATTCACAATACACCAAACCTCGGTAGCAAGTTGCCTACATTTCTTTTTACAAATAGATGGATGGACCACATATGGCTATGTAATAAACAGTGTTGGGGGTAACGGATTACAAAGTAGCAAATTACTGTATTTTAACTACTTTTGTCAGTAATGGAGTAACGTAACGAATAACAGTTCAAATGTTGGTAATTAATTACAATTACTGAATTATAGAAATCTTCGTTACTTTGTTACTTAGGTTTTGTAGACTCTGACATTTTCTCTCGGTTAGATGAAAAGAAACTGAGATTAAAAAAAACAAGGACAACTGGTACATCTAAGTGCACAGATGTGCGCGCAGAGTTGGGATGCCGTGCTGACAATAAAATACAAATACTTCTTAGTTTGCTTCCACCTTAAAAAAAATCTGAACTACTAAAAATCAAACTATCTATTGAAATACTGGTAAAATAAATACTTTTCTGGCTCTATAAATTGGCCCAAAAGACACCCACAGCTGTCAGCAGATGACTTGCAAAGTTTCCAATGAGGACGGCACAAAGACAAATAGGTAAATGGGTTGCATAACTGGCCAAACTGAGGCAGCGGGGCACGTCAGATAACCACAACATCTCATTTCAGCCTTTCAGATTGGATTCTATAAGGTGAGAAAACTAGAGGGAAAGGCCAAACACTCCTGGTGCCATGCTGCTCGTGTTAATTAGATTACCTCTTAACAGATGCACGTGCTTGGCACGCTGCACGGGCTCAATCTACAGCCACCTGATGTGGCTCAAATCACAACAGAAGCACCAAAGACAAGTCGTGATACCTGATGCATTTTCTCTAAGAGGACTGCAAAGCTACATCCCAATTAAAAATGCATGATTTTCTTCACACATGCTTTAGGATGACAAGAGTGTGACATCAGATTGCCTGTTTGACTCATTGGACATCAAATCTAAGTCATCCATAACAGTGACGAGTGGAGGAGGGTGCTGAAAGTCTTTCATAGGCAGATGTTGTGAGGCAATTACATAAATTAAGCTGTCAGATGGGTCATGAGGGACGTTTGTCTTCCAGGCTCTGTCATACCAACGGGGCCTCCCTTCCAGACAAAGTGCCTGATAGGAAGGAAGCAGAGGAAGGGTATGCCTCTGTCACGATTACCAACGAAGCTTAAAAGAGCCATCTTTAATCTAACAAATGTATGTCATCTCAAATCTTAACAGGGAAAGATTCCCAGGGCGCAAATTCGTATCTGCTGCTTTGTTTTGAGAGCAGAATAACACCCTTGCATGAGCTGAACGCAGACGGAGTGTTTTTAAACAATCAAGGTTGCCCGACCCACTTTTTTTTTTGCCTAGCTTTAGTGTAGTCACATTATAGAAACGAGAATAATATTTTATTCTTATATGAATATTTAGAAACACGAAGAGAACTCACATCTCTCCCAGACATTTTACATTGTTTTCACCTCATAACAGCAGCAGCACTTTTTATCGGTTCAAAAAAGGAGCTCCCTCGGGTGTCTGTTGGACAATTTCCATCTCCAGTCTGTGTTGTCACAGTAGATACATGTTTTTCAAGTTTCCCAAAGGCTTGCCTTCATCAGAGTTGTCATTTTCAATTAGCTGTGCTCTTAAAAGCCTGACTGTTGGCCCAGGTCAATAAAAAATTCCATTTAAGAGGTTGAGGCAGCTGTAACTTGAAGATTGATTTCATTTAGATTGAGATTAGCTGATATGCTAATTAGCATTTCATCTCACAGCTGTCCCCGAGTGGATTTGCAGACATTTTAAAACCAGAGCTGCAAGTGAATCACTGATTTACACCCAACGAGGGCAAAGCTAGACTCCAATTTGTGGGAAATTAAATCGGTCCAGCTGTGTACCTCACCCAGGTGCCCCTTTCTGATTAAAAATGGAAGACAGGAAATGTGTAAGACCCCCACCTCTGTTGAGGGAAGGGTTCTCCATTTTGTTATTGATAACTTCCAGGGCTCCTCTGTCAACAATCTAGAATGTGCACTTGGTTCTTATATCCACTGTCCTTCAGGTGCAGGTGAATTGTTGAGTCCTGGTCTCAATCTTTGGCTGTTCTTTGCCATTTTTTTCTGGAGGGGTTTTAAGGTTTTGTCCAACATACAGATCAGAGCAGTCCTGACTACACTAGATGTCTTTGCTTCACCCTCTGTGTTTTGTCTTTGGGGGTTGACCACTTTATGTCATAGTGTTGGGTGGGCAGTAACGGGGATGCTGTGTGGGTTGCAGAACCTTCTGAGGTTCTCAGACAAACCTGACAGATGAGGGAGGAAACTGTCGTTCCTACAGCCCTGCTGGGATAACGGCAGTAATTGAGGATAATGGAATGTGGATCCTTTCTTTGATGGTTGCTTCTGAGTTTATAGATTGTTTCTGCATGGTGATCAAATTTTTGTTCAAGTGGGTTCATACTTGAGTGGATGGTCAGTGTGTTTCCAGTACAGCTTAATATTTAGATTCCTGCCTTCCTTGATTTGTAAGAAGCAGTCTAAGAAAGGTAAATCAGTGCCTTTGGCATTTTTATCACATCTGTCCACTACACTGATGAGGCATGTGAATTCCTCTCACATTTCTAGGGTTTTGGTATTAACCCATCTGAATCTGTATTAATGTTTGGGTGCAGCTCTACAAAATATCAGAGCTCCATTTTATACTCCTTCCACACACTGGTTTGTTCTTACGGGGGACACTGGAGATCCCTTTACACATCCATAGCGTAGTCTGTAGAATTGCCCTTCAAATTAGAAATAGGTGGTGTACTGAAATATCTTCAGCTGATCATAAACATATTCTTGTGTAAGCTTAGTTCTTTCAGATAGAGTTGGGTCTTGTCACAGCCCGCTCCACCCATCAAATGTCGACATCACGGTAGGCAAACATATACAGTATCTATATCACAATGATCTAGCAACTTTTATTAAAGGTGCCATTATCACAGTTCAATCTGGTGTAAATTTGTCTACATGGGTAGTTTTAATTTCTAGCTAGAATTTAGAAATTGTCACAATTTACCTTTTGCCCATCGATTAAAATGTAGCCTCTTTGCTGACCTGCATTGTCATTTCACTGAGAAAGATGAGAATGTGGTTTGTAACAAGTCTAACATGTCATGTGACATTAGCATGGTCAACATGTTTCCCCTGACCATTTTAACTTTAAAGATAAATTTAAAACATTCATATTGAGATCAAAGTCAAGTCAATTCGCTGGTTGCTGAATGAAACTGCTACCCCAAATGATGGGAGTTTTGGAAAAGCCAATAGTCATTCTATCAAATCAAACTTTGTTTAAAATACAATGTGCAAAAGTGGAAGAAAGTGCTTTATAAAATAAAAACAAAAGCCCTTTATTGTTGCATACAGCTTAAGTTATTTAGGTCATGCAAATCTTTTAATTTTGGCTCGAATCCCATCATAAGAAACAAAGATTGTCAAAAATTCTAATGTCAATTCCTACATGAAGAATTTTTGCTCAACATTAGTGAGGCAAAAAGCTGAAATGGGTTAAGATTTAAATGTGAATGGAGCCTATAGTGACTTAACTTTGAGTGATGGGTGCTATTTTTCAGATTTTATAGTCAACTCTATCTACTTTGGCTCATTAACTTAAACTTCCCTTCCTTTCTGTGTTCTGTAGGAGCCACAATAAGATGATGCATGTTGCTAGACGTTTTAAAGACAAAGCACTGATAACTGATACCCACATTGCACAAGAATGGGAATTAACTTATTTTTATCTGATCAATATCTCTTCTCGCTTCCATTACATATAAAATATAATAAGATGTTTTAAAATGGCAAATTTGCCTTGAAGTGTTCAACCCTTTTACACTGGAGCTTCAGCTCTAGTGTTTCCATTCTATAGACTACCATACAGCTGCGTACATACATTTGATGTGGGTTCAAGATTGTGGTAATGTCCATGGTGTTCACACTCGACGAGCAGGGAGGGGCTTCTTCTTGTTTTATTTTTTCTACTGTTCACTGGCACATGTCCACCACAGTTGAAAAGGGGTTGGTGCACCATGTCGAAGCGTCGCAAATCTCATGATTTGGGCACAAAACGAGAATAGCGGTTATTGCCAGCATCCTTGCAATGGCGGGTATGCATTACCATCATGTTAGCAGAGTGGCTGTATTTTATTTTAATTTTAAAAACAAACACAGATGTCGTCAGGCTCGTCGCCGTGTCTTGGTTCACCAGATAAACTGAAGCCAAACATAACTACCAAATCAAAGTTTGACCTGATTTAATTTGCGACCCACATTCAATGACCATGTCTTGTATGTAGAGCCCAAAAACAGTTGTAAAACTTGTGTAGCTATGTGCGGAAGCAAGAGTTTTAAATGCAGAAGCGCAAAGCAGCATTTACGCGCAAAAAATGCTATGATAAATAAACAATCCACAGTGCTATAATAATAAATAAATGCTCTTTCAATCTATGCTAAATGATGAAATGATGATGTTCTTTTCAAGAACGTCTAACATACAGAAGCTTCTGAGCTCACGAAAGCTTTCAAACTGGTTGAGGAGCAAAAGAGCACCTGAGAGGACAGGAAGGTCCAAACACCCAGATTTTACAGTCAAAAAAATCCAGGAGGGAGGGCAGTATACAAAGCCAAAAGAGGAAAAGTATACTCTCTTTGTCGGCCAGGTATAAGACACACACCTGCAATATGCACCATCTGGACACAACCATCAGGGGACCCACTAATCTCCACGCATAAAATGTTATAGTAATCTAGCAAACAGCTAACAACAGAAGAGATTAATTTGCCAGAATTCATTTAAAAAAGGGCTCTACTGTAGTCAGCTGTCTTTATATAGAAGAACTTCATAACTGCTCTGATCAGACTCTCAAGAAGATTTGCTTTCATATACTGGATCTGCTGAAGGGTTTCCCTGTGCTAGATCCCTGATTAGCAGCTAAGTGCAAAGAGACAAGGAGACATGATTAAGATGAGTTGCTGAAATGTAAACGCAGAATCGGAAGGAAGAAAAAAAAATAGCATTTTCAGCTGACACGAGAGACATGGTCCTTCACAACTGATCTCCTGCACACTGTTCTTGTACCAGAAGCATGTTTTGGACTCCCTGTCCCTTCTGGTTTCATAAAGGTGTCTTTACACAGAAAAAAAGGCTCTTCCTGCCAAATCCTTTTTCTCACTCGTCTGTACACAGCTCATCTATGGGAAAACTTTTAAAGTGCCAGTCTGAAGAAGCTGCAGGTGGCACACAATGATTTGCCAATAGTGTTTTTTGAAAAAAGGTGGATAAGTGATAGAGAGTTGTTTGTTTCTTCCAGAATTAACCCTCTACATGTTTCACAACACATCCTCATATACACGTTCACCTGCAGGTTAAATACATCAGAAAACAGTCTTGTCTCGTCTGTAAGAAGGATCTTGTTTAATGCCATGCACTTTCAGCCTAATGTGTGGAATGTGTGAATTTTTCTGGTGAGGACAGCATTGCCTGACTGCACGTCACTGCTTTTTGCTTACTTATAGCATATGCTGGGCTTTTTTTAATTTATTTTTTAATATAATTTATTTTTTAATTGTGATCTGTTGCATTTTGAAATTCTACCTTTTATGATTTTGTCTTGTGTACTCTTGCCACCGCATATTTTATTGTAGTGCATTTGTGGTTTTTGTTTTTTTGCAATTGATTGGACTGCAAGGCCAGAATCTATCCATTAATTGATTAATTCACCTATCAATTGATCAATCCATTAATCCATCCTTCGATTGATTGATCCATCAATCCACTCATGGATTGATCAATAATCCATCCATTTATTAAATGATCCATCCTTCCACTCATGGATTGATCGTATCCATCCATTGATCCATCCACCTATCAATTAATCAATCCATCCATCCATCCATCAACGCTTCTTTGCACACCTTAGAGACGGTAAGGCTCTCTTCATTTGACTCCAGCTTTTAAGAGTCACATTCTTTTGTGATTGGGATTCTTTTTTTTTTTTTTTTTTTTAAGTTCAAGTAACTTTGGCTTCATCTTTGATTCCTAAATACTTCTGTGTGACAAAACTTCAGTACCAAAGCAAAAGTAAACAATCAGGCTCAAATAAGTCTGCTGAACTGACCAGAATTTGTCTTAAAGTGGCAAAAACTGAAAATCGTCTGTGTCCATTCTGCAAACAATACATCAAAGTCAACCCAGAACAGCAAAGTGCATTGACATAACAGTGAGATAGATGTGATAAACTCCCAAACCTTCAAAGAGTGCGAAGTAGGCTTCTTCCATCTTTAAGATATCCCACGCTCACACACAAACTGTACACTTCACATAGGAGCCAACACAACCCGCAGGTCAGCATGTGTCAGAGGAGAACTTGAAGTGCTAAAATTATCAGAGCAACACCAGAGAAGCACCCTTATCTGTGCATGCTGAAGTTACCATCACTCTTTCTGCTCGCTCCTGGAAATTTTTTCCCTCAAAATCTCCTGCCTCCAACTGTACCACAGTGCTCCTGCGATGTTCTGACACATGCGGCATCTGTAATGTTGCTGTCAGCAGAGTTTCCTCACTTGATCTGCAGAAAACCTCATGTCAAACGTGAAGACTGAGACCACACGCCAAAACAAACAAACAAAAAAACATTTAATATTCTACTAAAATTATAAAAAAAAAAATAGTGCTGCATTGTTTTTAATGCATCTAAATGGACTCGCATTAAAAATAAAGAAACCCCGGAGCGGTAGGGAGATTTGTAGGATGGCCCTGAAGAGAAAATAGCATCATTCCACACAAAGACATACCAAAGATCACAACAACAATTAAAGCAAAACAAAATAATAAGAATACAATATCACATTTTAGAAATCAAAACATAAAAACAGAAAATTGTTGGAGCACAAAAGTAATTTCCAGAAATCAAATAGATTATATGACATTACAGTGTGGATGATGTCGTTAAAGTTTTAAATAAAGCAGAAGGATGTTTTGTCCAAATTGTGGTGAAAAGCTGATTAAGCAATCACCAAACTTTTCCAGTGGCCATGGCCAGAAATTTAAAGAATATATTAATATTGTCTGTCGGAAGATCTTGTCACGATAAATTGAAAATGTGAACAAAAACAAAAAAAAACAAAACAAAAAAAATCATCCAATCAGTGATTCTCATAATTTCCTACAAGTCAAGTTTCTTCTTATTTTTTATTGTGTTTTGATTTCTAAAATGTAAGGATTTTTTTTTTTTTTTTTAGAGTTTTTTGATTGTCCTTGTGATCTTTATATGCGAGTGATTTGTTGGTGGGTGGAATTTGCACTTCAGAACCACAATGAACCTAAAGTGCAAATCTCAAACAAATTCCTCAAAGCAAAAATATGTTAAAGATCACAGCAACAATAAAAAAGGAAAATAAATAATACAAAAACAAAACAGAAACTAGAATAGGTGGGTCCAGTGGCACATCGCTTGATGAATGGTGACGTTTGTCCATCAACCAATCAGTGATGTCCCATATAATTTCCGGTTTCTTCTTTTTAGTTTATATACAATTCATTTTGATTTCTGGAAATTACTTTTTTTTGACGACTACCATGACAAGAAACGCAGGAAGGAGTGAGGGTGCCATTCACAGCACGGGATCAAATAAGATAAGCGGATGTGTAAAATTTCTTTTTTCTTTCCTTCCTTTTTTTTTAGATGTTTTTTTATTCTTTGAAATGTTTTTTTAGCTCAGATCAAATTTATGCATTTCAAATACGACAATAGACAAATGTACACACTCGCTGATACTGACAGTAAGTCATTCAAAAGTCTCCATTTGACCAAATATGTTTTAAAGGGAGAGAGGCAGCATCTGAAGATTATTTAAGCGTACTCCTTTAAACTGATTAAACTATGACAACAAAAAAACAACAACAACAATCCACACAATATATTCATATTATCAACATCATTATCTGTCTGAACATTTATCAATCAGCATGTCATTATCACCTCATAGTCGGTAAATAATAAATAAATGAATACCCAGGCATTCGTTGCAATTATCATGGCACATCAACAGAAAAAGTGACCTCATGGTTAATATCCATTAATTGTTTAGGTACCTGTCGTATTTACTCCAGATTCTGTAAAAAAGAAAAAGGACTTTTTGGAAAACAAATCAATTCCCAGAAATCAAACAAAAGAAGGAACTTGAAACGGTATGAGCGATGTGACATCGCTGATTGGACGATGAGGTTTGTCCATCATTTCAACTGAAAGTTATTTGACACGAAGCGATACATCATCATCCAACCAGTGAAGTCCCATCATATCTACCTTTTCTGAGTTCTTGTTACGTTTCATTTTATTAACATTTCATTTTGATTTCTAGAAATTACTTTGGAATTGTGTTTTGATTTCTAAAAAGTCTTTTTAAATATTATTCGTTTTGCTTTTTTTTCCCTTGTCATTATGTTTAACATGTTTGAGTGAATTGTGGATTGCCTTTCAGAGCCACCGTAGAGTTGCATCCTCAGTAGCATACAGCCTCAAACTAACTTGATAGAAAACTTTCTAAAATATCTGCAATAGCATATAAACAGCTCTTATGATCCTAATCAATAAGATCAAACATCAGTCAGAGCCCTCAAGCCACAGAGCAGAGTTGTCACCAGCATGGTACACTAAACATTCAGCTGCAGCAAAGCTGCAAAATTTGAGTTTGGTGAATTTGCATATATATGATTAGATAATTCCTGTGGGTCCACTTGTGTGGTAAGTGGTGTAGGAAGCCTGCAGCTCTGCAAATCCAAAGATGCGCTCCTCAAAGCATAAAAAGAGAGCGCAGCTTTTCTCATTTTCCTGACAAAAAAACTGTTTTTGTACTGGTGACTAAGAGCTCCTTTCAAACGCAGCTAGACCTCGGATTCACTTTCCTTTTAAGTCTAATTCAAAGCCGTTTTGTTTCCACTCTTTCGGGCGTTTTGCTGCTTTTATTTCAACTAAAAAAGAAAAATCCAAACCCGCTCAAGGCGTGATAAATATAGCCACGGTGCGTGATGTGGACACCAAGCTCACGCGTTTCATCTCCCAATCATTCCTAAGAGGGAAGTGACTAGAACTATGTGGGAGATGATTGGATAAATTGTTAGGTGTCAAAATAAAAGTCGCACATATCTGGTCTGGAGCATCAGCATAATCAGCGCAACTGTTTAACCAGCCGCCACGCACGCACTGCAACCGTGCAAAAAGGGAAGCAAACTACTCACGCAAATGAAAAAAAAAGTCCAGTTTCGTTCTTGTTTGTTTCTTTTCCCTCGCTCCAGATGTGTCCTGCGTCTGCTGGGATGCGATTCTTTCCTGATACAATCCACTCAAGTCCTTCTCTCCGTCAGCCGCTTCACCTGCTCAGCCACGAGCGGCGCATCCTCGCGTAAAAACAGCGGAGAGCTGGATGCGTCTGTCTGCGAGAGCCTCCGTCCGCGCCGTGCGTCGTTTGTTTGGGTCTCCTCAGTGTCTGCCTCCAACGCTGCGGCCGGCTGAGGCTCTCTCTGCAGCGCAGCATCCCATCTCTCTGCCGCTCGGAGGAGAAGGTGGCCCTTACATACTTGAGAGGAATGGTAGCGCTTGGGTTGGTGTCCCCGCGCCCGCTGACACTGTGCGCACTGTGTAGTCAAGAAAAACCTCAAACACGTTTTGATTTCTTTAATATTTAACCAGATATCTTTGATTTTTTTTTGTTACAATTTTAATGCAAAATGGTCAAAATCAGTAGTTTGCCATGGATCCATGACTCCATCCTTTCCTTTTTACCTCATTTTTCATTCTTTGACCACCAGAGGGCAGAACTTCACAGATCTGTTTTTTATTGCGGATCCTTAACAGTTTTCACTTCCAGTATGAAGCCTGTTTGATAAAGAAATTGACTTGAGCTAGTCGTTTGCGCCCCAAAAACTTTGGGTGGTTTGTTAATTGGTCCTTATTCCAATGTAAAAAGGTGCAACAACGTATGTAGTTAAGCAATCCTGCAAGTTTAGTGCTATATATTTGAGCTATCATTTTAACTGCATTGACATCCCACTCTGATCGTCTTTTGATCTGTTTTAAAAATATTTCCAGTGGTCTTTTAATAACATCCAAAATCAAGAATAGTTTTTCAGGACATAGTTTTTGCAGAGCAGCAGTTCGTTAGAAATTTTATTTAGTTGAGGGCGGAACAGTAGGCGAGGAGCAACCCCACTCCCCTTCCCTTTCCCCATTGTTGAGAGCTCTCTGTTTACATGCTCTCCCGCTTTAGCTTACAGCCCCTCACCCTCCTACCGCAACATTAGTGGTGCAACAAAAACAGCGAGCGAATATTGAAGCTATCCAGCTGTACAGCTTTGATCCAGATGCCAGCTCAGACGAGGAAAACAAGGTTGAACACGGATCTAGTTGTCTGCAAATCAGAATGAAGCAGAGCAGGGAGCTTGGGGCTCGCCCAGCCTATTTTCTGCATCACAAATACGATCTTTTTCAAAAGGCTTTTTCCCCCCCTTTGCTCCTGCTTACAACTGTACGAATAAATACTCAGAAATGCATTTTTAAGCGTAAATTTCTCTCTGTATAAATGTCCTCCATAGTCAGAAAATGCCACAAGAACATGTTAAAAACACCTTTCTGATCAGAGGGGGTCTTTAACAGTATTAACTTTCTACTGAAAACAACTCCAGGAGAGCTTTTTACAGTAGAAAACATCATTATATTGATATTTAACAGTAGCGCGTTTCAAAAACACCTTCATAGGATCAATATTTTTAATGAAATTGCCGGTCAGTTCTTGTGCATATTGGGATATCAAATCCATCAAAGACACTGGTAAAGAAAAAAAAAAAATAGCGAAACACGAGAAAAACAGAAATGAAGTCAGTCTGATCAAGCTTTAGGCTTCATCTCCAGTTTCTTTTCTTCAAAACATGCTCAAGTTCATACATTTACCTTGAGTTCTGCTCAGTTGCAGCTTAGCCCAGCCTTTTTACCCTCTTCTTTAAATAATCCAGACTGATCACAGGCATTAAAAGTGTTCAATCAACTCAGAGCAGACAAAGAGCTGTCCGTCTGCAGTATTGTGGGAAAAATGAACCATAAATAGACATGCAGCCTCCTAGTTTGTCATTTAGTTCTCTGCCTCTGGCAGCAAAGCACAAAAGCACAGAACACCATGAATGGGCTCGCAAGAGTGGGACATTTACAGCCCAAAGGGGTCACTAGGACTCAGCCTGGGGCAATAGAACTTAAATTTGCATTTTTTAAATTCAAATTGAGTTCAACTGTATTTCCTCCAATATGTGTTGAAAAAATTCTGTGAAATAAATTAAGTGAGTAAATGAATTAAAACCATCTCAAGTTCTGGTTAACGGTCTGTTATTTTAACCATCTTATTAATACTTTATGCATTCAGTTTTTTTAATGAGAGGGTTAGGAGTATGGTGTGCCACATTTTCCCAACCTTATGGCTAACTGTGCAACTGAAAAACAAATAGACTTTTACAGTTTAATTAATAACCAGCAACCAATTAGCGAAGACAAAAAGTAGTAAATCTGACTAAAAATGACCCTAACACAAACCAGCATCTCGTGGATTATCTGTCTACCTTTGTTAGACTTCTTATTAGCAAGGTTTATGCCTTCCAATGGAAAGAAAATGGTCAAGCATTGAACTGAAGTTTTAGACCTGTAGTCATTGCCATCTCTTCTGAACAGGATCAAAACCTTGTTGTTTACTCGAAAGATCAAAAAGGACACACAAGCCTGACAATTGTTAAAGCCCCCTAATGAGGAAAGAACAGTCAGTCTAAAAACTGTTTATATCTAAATATGATTTCCAACTTAGACTATTTTGAAACTTGATGGTGAACATGTTTATTTTAGCTCGAAATGTAGGATATTTAATATTGGAATGAATGTTGGCTGGGTTGCTTTAAGATCAGGCCACCTAGTGTTAATTTTAATGAACTGTATTTTTATTTTTTTTTAAGAGATTTGTTTTTTAATGTGCCTCAATCTGAGTCACATTTGCTGAAAAAATACAATACTGTTCTTCATTTATAGAATCGTAATATAGGTAGATCATTATACTATTCATCTCAGAGGTTCATTGTGTTGAGAACCCGGTTTCTTTTATCTGTTATTTTATTTAACATATCCTAATCAATTCCAAATATTTTTTTTGTTTTATTTTTTAAGTTTAGTTTGTCTATTTTCAAAGCATTCCCAGTGGTCTTTTAAATATAAATATGCCGTGTTTAGCCATAACTATATCGCCTTTGAGTTGTGGAAATCACGAAGGCTACACTGACTTTCCATCATCTCTTTGTTTACACTATTTCCCACTTGCTTACAGCCCCTCACAACTCTAAGATAACTTTAGCCATGCAACAAAAACAGCCAGCAATATCTGAGGTATCGAGCCGATCTGTTTTGATCCAGATACCAGCTCAGATGAGGAAAACAAAGACGTTCGTGGATCTATTTGTCTGCAGGTGGATGCATCAGAGCAGGGAACTTATCTTTAAATTGTCTTTGTGAAGGCGTTTAAAAAAAAAAAAAAAGTTTCTCTTTTTTACTTTGTTGCAACTCTTTAACTTCTCTGTAACTGAAAAATGTAAATGGAATTTTTCCTTCAGTGGAGAAACAGACTTCTCCAAACCTCTACTTGCAAATAATAAAATCTGACAGTTGTTTGAGTTTAAAAGGATAGTGCTTTCATGTTTGTTTAATGGTTTTGAATCCCTGTGGATCATATTACACTGTGGATCACCGTGGGGAGTTCATATTTCTATTTTATAAAACTAGTTTTGTACAATTTTCCTGTTTTAATTGTATACAATAAAACTTGACAATGAAATTTCAGTTGCTGATTTGTTTGCCAAAAAAAAACAAAACTGATGCATTTGTGTAGTTTCTTTGTCTTAGAATACTAAAAATGTCTAATGGCATCCAGACTTGATACAACTTTTTACCATTATTGATGCTAATGCCAGAATCTTGGATGTGTTCTGTAAAAACTTGAACTTATTTCTCTTTTTTTCCTGTTTTTGTGACTTGGATTTTGTGTTTATTGATGTCCTTATTTGTTTGGCTTTCCTTTTTTGTTTTAGTAATTTCTCTTATTACACCTGGTTTGGGTTAGTAACAGCTACTGGTATTTCTAGCCGGTCAGTTACTTTTTCTGTTTCTCAAAGCGCTTGGTTTTAATGAAACGATTCATCAGTAGTCATTGTTGTTGTAGGGTTTTCCCTAAATGCAGCGGTTTTTTTTTTAAAGTCTGCTCTCCAGCATCTAACTTCCCTTTCTTAATTCCCGTCTTCAGTTTAGATTATCTAAAACTCACCTAAAATTTAATCCCATTCAATCTCTAAAATCTCCTGCAGACTGACTTTTTAAAACATGTCTGTAGCATCAAAGATGTTTTGTTTGCTGGCAACACGAATGTAGAAATTTTTAACAACATGACTGAATGTTGTTAATGAACACATGAACATGTCTGCATTAGTGGGATGTAACGGTGGCACTAGAGGTCACTTTTAAAGCTCTATAAATATCTTAATGCCTTGCTTATCCTGTAGGGATCTATTAAGTGTATTATAAACATCTGCAAGATCAGAACAGTACAGATAACAAAAAGTCAATGCTTCTAAATTGCCAAAAAAGCAGTTTGTGTCTTTTAATGAGTGGAATGACACTAAAACAACAGTTCTGCCTCCGCTAAAGAAAGTAACAATGTGTACACACACACACGCACGCACGCACGCACGCAGGGGCGCAGGGGCGCAAAGAGCTTATTACAGTATTAAGTTTGAGTCTCTCTGTGCTCGTCTCCAGCCCGGATAAAAACACAGGGTTGTGTCAGTAAGGGCATCCAGGTAAAACTCTGCCATACCAAATGTGCAGATCAGTCACAGCTGATTCACTGTGGCGACCCCTGACGGGATATGCTGAAAGGTGAACAACTGGTAAATCCAGATTCTTAATGATTAAACTCACCTGATCCAAGCAAGTTGGAGTAACTCATGCTATGTTCACTGGGCATGTGACGCACATTCGAGAATGCGCTTATGTCGGGTTCGATACAAAAGCCAAAATTGTTCACCTTAGACAAACAGGGAGGGGCATCTTCTTTATTTTTTTTGTTGTTTACTAGCGCATGTTCGCTGCCTATGGCTGGAAGAGGCTTGGTGAAAAATGTTGAAGCAGCGCAAATCTCGTGAATCTAGCTTCAGGTTTTTTTTTTATTTCACAGCTCTAGTTTTGACATATGAAAGACTTTGTTTCATTTAAACTACAAAGATTAATTTTTCCATCAGGAGCAGTTTTCAAATAAACGGACACTTCCGTGAATGAAAAAGAACACAACCCATATGTCACTACCAAATCTGAGTCTCTGATTGGTCAAAGTTCTCCCTGGTTTAATTTTCAGCGAGTGTTCAATAGCAGTGTTTTGTACGTAGATCCTGAAAACTGTCTGAAAAATGCATAGCGATGCTTGATCGTGAGACTTTTGAACACGGAAATCTGAAAGGCCCGTTTGCATGTGTTTGCATTGACACTTCATTGGAAGTGGTCGTTTGAACATGCGTTGCCAAGGGTGGTGTGAACGTAGCTTCAAACAAGATTGTCAGGGAAACAAACGGGGTAGATTCAAGGACCAGATTTGGAGACCACTGGTTTACATTGTGCTTGTTCTGCATACGAGATTGCTGTTAATGTATATAAAAGAAAGTCACGGTACGTCTAATTTAGTCTCTAAACTTCTGCCAACAACTGGCTCTAAATAAATTACCTAATTGGAGATGTTGATCTTAAGGGCACAGTACTTACTGCTCTTCCTTCCTGGTGTTTTTCACTTGTATTGTTTCTTTGGTTGATGCGGTGGTGTTGTTCAGACGGAAGCCTCTCAGACCGTTATGTCTTTATTCATTATTCATACAAACAGTCTAACATTTTTCCTGTCAATTTTATCTTCCTGAGGTTGGTGGGGAGGGCTTTTAATTCCACGTCTAAGGATTGTTTGACAGAACTGCAGCATCTATTGATGATTACAATTGGTTGAAGACTGTCTTAAATCAATCAACCACTTAACTCTAAAATCTGTTTATAACCTAAAGAGACGCATTTTCTGATTTTTCATTTCACATTTTTATCAATGTACTTTTTAAAAAAATTATCAATTTAGCAAATCATGTAAGATAACCTTAGGTTATCTTTCTGAAGACATGATTCGCTAACCGAATGGTCACATGAGAAATCAGGAAAAGTGAGTTTCACTAATGAACAACTATTGATAACAAATGTAAAAAATAATTTACACACATAACGATTCATTTGTTTCTTGCAATAATCCACATTATGCTTAAAAAGACATGGTTGTCCGTCATTGAAATGAAACCCAAAAAATGAAAACAAATCGGCTGTCCTGGTCTTCTTGTATGTCATTAAGCTTTGATAGAAAACTGTAATGATGTATTTTACCGTTTAAGTTTCAGGGTTTGTTATTGTGTGTTCAGAAAAGTGTGGAGATGTGTGTCATGCAGCCCTGCCCTCCCAGCAGAACACTAATGGCCTCAGACGAGAGAGTATAGATTAGTTGCCTCCGTTTCTGCTATCAGTTACATAGCTCATATTGCCACCCTCTGTTGTGAGCCTTTGACTGACAATATGGAGCTAACAGCCTATCTCTATCCTTTGTCATTAATTAAACAGTACCCAAGACTGAGTGCTCTTCCTATTGCACAATTGATCCATCTCAGTGTTTGTAGCTTTTATCAGCTCTTAGATCTCATCTTTTAAGAGCGGTATTTTGAGGGGCCTGTTTACAGCTTTCCTTATTGGCACCGACATCATGTTAAGAGCGTTACTGCAACAAAACATGTTCCTGAAAAGATACAGGGAATTTTTTTAACGCTTTCACTCTTTCTGCATTTTTTTACAGAATATTCTATAAATAAAGATATTAGTGGACACTGGACATGTTTGTTTCCCAGAAAATGCATTGATTTCTTCTAAGGAATAAAGGATTAAGGCAAATGGTTTTAAAGCAACAATCCGATTTAGATTCAAATTATTCCAATGTAAACTGACAGAACTTGAGAAAAACTGAATGAAACGAGCTCTTAAACCCTTCAAATTGCTCCTTAACCTGTCAACAATCTTTGTTACCTTCAATAATCTTTCCAAAAGCACAGTTTCATGACAACTTTTGCAAAACAATTATATAAATAAACAAATAACTACATAAAGTCACATGTGCCTGCACAGGCTGCAATCAGTTAGATTTGAAAAAAGTTTGACTATACTATTACTAACATTCATTAAATCTTTGTTGTTCTTTCTTTTAAAACACAACATTAAATCTCTCTTTTTTGAAGTGATTGCTTTTTTTTTTAATGCTAAATGTTGTTTTACTTGCTCTTGTGCCGCTTTTCAAACCCTACAAACTGAAAATGGGCAGACAGTTTGTAAAATGTCAAGACACCTGCAGTCTTAAGACACGATTAAGTTAATTACATACTGTCTGCACTCATCATTCCATTGTGGTCAAAGCTGAACTATTTAGCTGGAATTTTTTCCAGGTAATCTTTCTGATGCTAGTTATTTTTTTTACTGATTTTGAGACAATATTATCCCTCAAATAAAAAGGTACAAATATATTACTCACACAGAAAAACTATTTAAAGAAATACAGTCGCTAGTCGCTGATGCAGGTAAAATTAAAAAGAAAAAAAAAAAAAGTTATTTTTAATCCACCTCTGCTCCTCCAAAGCTACATTCCCGCCATGTGTTGCTCGTTCAAGAGCGCACTATTCGCGGTTTCATGACCCAGCTGGTGGTGTTCACACAGCAGAAAAGCAGGGAGGGAATTCTTCTTTTGTTTTTTTACTGTTTACTAGAGCATGTCCGCTGCATACAATTGGTAGAGGCTTTGTGCGAATAGTCAAAGCGGTGGAAATCCAACAAATCTTGCTCCAGAGTTTTTCTTTGACAGCTCTATTCCGATACACGAAAGACAGTGTCATACAATTCTGGCAGGGCACAAACTGCAATTACTGATTTTACCTTCGTAATCATGTTTAAAACGGATGGCAGTTCTGTGTTTTGAAAAGAACACTTCCCACACGTCATTACCAAATCCGAGTCCCTGACTGGCCAAAGTTCAGCGCTTTCGCGATTTCAGGTTAGTCAAAAGTTCAACCTGTAAAACTTCCAGCGTGCAATCAATGAACATCCGTTTTGTATGTAGAACCCAAGTCTGGACTTTAAAACTTACATAGTGACGTGTGAATGAGTTCTGAATGCGAAGCCGAAAACAAGGGTTCATGTGCGTTTACGCAACTGGTCTGTGTGTACCTGGACAAGAAGATCTTTGAAAGGTTAATAATGTTCTCAATTATTTTTCCCGCCCCTTTGGTTACATAATTCAAAAAGAAGGCTTTTTAAAAAAAAAAAAAATCCAGTGGTGCCTAAGGACAAAAAAAAAAAAATCCTGCATCACTTTGATGTTATCCTCAAGTAACTGTATAGAAGTTTTTTTCTTTTTTTTCCCCCCCAAGGACCGTCAGAGGTCTTAAGTTCACTTTTCCTTTGAAAGAAAGTTCAAGGTATCAATTTTGTAGTCAAAGTCAGAGCAAGATGGATCTGTCCGCTTTTGTCTGTGAATGAGGAATTCAACACTGCCAACTTGGTTCATGCAGGGTGGTAGAAATTGAGCACCTTGCCTTTTTGTTTTCTGTCAATCAGCCACACACACTGAGCAGAATATATCGAGAGAAAAGATTTAAGGAAAATCATCAAGCAAAAAAAAGAAACATTAAAAGAAGATGGACAAAAAATAGAAAACAGAGATCGGTATCAGCAGAGCTGCATCCATCAGTGACCATAATTGAATAGAATGTGAGCTGCAAAGTGCAGATTAGACTGTTCACTTGTTCATATGATTTCTGGTAAGACAAAAATTATCTTCAAATTAAGCTTTTTTTGGGGGGATTTACGCAAGTGATTGGAAAAATTAAACACTGCAAAGAAACTGAATTAAAGGCTGTTTTGGGCACATTATTTTGAAAAAGTATCACTTACTTTTCCTTATAGTTACTGTTGGGGCTAATGGATTACAAAGTAACAAATTACTGTAATTTAATTACTTTTGTGAGTTGGGGATTGGTCAAAGTGGAGACATGCCCCCATTGCTGCAGTCACATACACATAACCCACCAAAAAAAAAAAAAAAAAAAGGCTTTCATTTTTTGGGATTAATGGAGGATCTGTTAATCTGCGAGAGCGTTCAGAGATTCTCCTGATACTGAGAGCTTTATTCCACCAGCTTCCAAGGTGTTTCCATCTCCTTCTGACCGAGTTTCAAGACTTGCTGTCCCGCATCAAAACGAGAGGGAAGAAATATAAAGATCTGAGCGCCCGCTGCACAGATCATGCAGCAGGACCTCAGATCCCATCTGTACCATTGACTTATCATTGAAACTGGCTGCCTCTGCTGCGCGAGTCGCGTTCGGTGTGAACGCAGCTATACAGCTAAACCCTGACCATCCTTCATCCTTTTTGTTTTTAAATAATATTTTGATACACAAATTTATGAGAAAACAAACAAAAAAAAAAAAAATTACACTGCTAATAGACATATCATGTACAACTGATAAAATGTACAGGGATAAATTTGTCACAGCTCTACTTATATCTTTTTCCCTACAAAATGACTTAAATTTCCATTTATAAAAAATCTTAAATATGCAGACGACACGACACTTTACCTTCAAACAGCCAATCATTCCAGGAATTTCACACCCCAATCGCTCAAAATCATCTTCATGTGAATTCACCTAAAAACAGAAAATTCTTTGGAACTCACATGATTGTTCGACCATCATTGGCAGCGGCATCATTATTAAGGAAATCCCTGAAAGTCCTTTGGGGTGAAAATATTGTGTTAATTTAACACATCCAGTATTTGAAAGGTAGAAAAGTAATGAAATACTATCAGGTTTTTGTGGAAAAAAGTGGCTTTGTGTTTAAGTTTGTGCTCCTCCACCTGTCTGCAGATCCCACCTGGTTTCAGTTTGTAATCATCACAGCTGCTTTGTGTTTCATCGTTATCTTTCAGTCTTTGAGAGTTTTCTGTGCATTTTTGCATCTCGATTCATCTCCAGTCTGAAAACTCACTCCGATCATCTTTTGAATTATTCTAAAAGCATTCTCAGTGGTCTTTTAATTATGATTATGACATTTTTAGGCAAAATCAATAAATCTGTCATTTTCTTGAACATTGTTTCTGCAGAGCGGAATTAGTTCATTAGAAATTTCCCTCTGAGAAGTGGTCAGGGGCGATGACATGGAACCCCCCCCACACACACACACACACTGCTCACACCCCCAACCTAACATTACCCGCACAACAAAAATGGTGAGTAATATGGGAGCAATCCAGTTGTACAGTTATGAAGAGGAAAACTAATACCTACATGATAAATGGCGTATGTTACAGCGCTTTACTACCTTCTTAAAAGGCCCAAAGTGCTGTCACAGTCCCAAGCACACACACATTCACACAGTGATGGCAACGCTGCCGTCATTCGTCTTTAAGTGAATGAATCAGAATGGAGTGTACCTGGGAGCTCATGGTCTACCAAGTGTATTTTTCAATCTTTTTCAAACTGCTTTTTTTTCATCTGCTACTGATCACAACAGTTAGCATAAAGGAATTCTAAAAAATGCAATTTAAAGCAGAAAAATGTCACAAGAACATGTTAAAAACAACGAAAACAGGATTTTCATTGGATTGGGTCTTTAAGATTCTACTTAATCATAACTGTTCTGTGTAGATCATGAAACTAGGAGATATATTTGCAAAAGTTAACAAAATTCCAGAATTGATATTTAGTTTTTACTTCCCTGTTATTTCAGTTTCATTCTTTTTCTGGGCCTCTTATGAAAAAGAGTCTACGCCAAAATCCTTGATGGACAACATGACAACACGTTTATTGGTAACCAGACAACTGTCCCCTGTAATTACAGAGGTGGAAAAGTGACGGAAATTCCAACATGACAGACGGTATAAAGCAGAGAGAAGGAATACTCTGACAAACCGTTATTGGCAGGTACAGCGTGTGAGTGGCTGAAGATGGGGAAACCGTGAGGAAATAACTTTCATCCTTAAGCCAATTCTCAAACATGAGAACTAGGCATGCCTAATAAAAAGCAGTGAGTCTGAGCAGATGGCGAGTAAAATGCTTTAAATTGTTGTTCTTCATAATGTAAGTAAAATCACAAGATGTTCTTGCAGCAGTCAGTCAGAGGTGCTTTATTCAAATCAGCATTTCAGAGCTCCTTCTTTACATTATCTGCCATCAATCAACGCCTTCTTTTTGTGCCAGTTAGGGAGAGAACACTGTATACTTCTAACAACCCAAGTGTGCCACATCTGTGGTTTGCAAGCTGGTACGCGATGTCGCAGATGACTGAATCCTAATTTCCCAAGAAAGAGCTAAAGAGATGGCTATCCTCGCCGTTTGAGCTAACGCAGCAGTATTCCCTCCATCCAAATGTCTTAATTTGTCTTCATTAAACACTCCGAGAGTTGTGTTGTGTCGGGCAGCGTTCTGCTTCAATGCAGCTCTAATTGCCGCAACAATTTATGCGTTGACATGTAAGATGGCCCGTATTCTGTAATGAACTCTAATCCAATGTGTTTTTGTTGAGTCTGTTTCCTTTTATTATTTTGGAAAATTTACTGGAAAGCCTTTTTATTTGAACTGGAGTTGAATGAGTGTAAATCTTCATTTCTGCGTGGTATTTTGAGTATACTGTATTTGTAGTAAATAAAGGGATTTGAATGTGTTTGCTGAACAGACGAGAAGCATCCTACTTTATCTGAGGTACCATAGAGGTAAACGCCTGCAGATGGTGACTTACATTAACATGAATGGCAAATTTAGGCAATTTGTATTTATTTCTCAGCAGATGCTGACTAGATAGAGGTGGTAAATTATAATTTTGTTGCTAAACTGATTTTTTTTCCATTATTGGTATAACCAACATCTGCTGGGCAGAGCGTTATGCGTGCAAGTGGTGTAAAGTCATGCTGATGGATGAGAGAGTTTTTAAGGAAACCTGGAGAAAGAAAGTCCACAACAAAAATTAATTTTGTCGTGTTTTAAGTTTTTGGGACAAAACAAAAACTTATTAAGGAACATTTTCAGACATGAAGAACAGCATGGAGCAAAAAGTAATCCCCAAAATTTGTCTCAAAAACCAAAAGTAAAACCTAAAAAAAAGAAAAAAAAAACTCATTTGTTTAAAGAAGCTAAGCTTTCTACCAAACTGGGGCATGTTGTTGTGTTGCTCATGAAGATGACAAATAAATAAAACACAGACTTACAAAATCAAAGCAGTCTGAGATCAACAAAACATTTTCCAGTTGGATTTGGTTAGGTGAGCCTAGCCTTTGACACATGATGGGGGGTCTAAGTATAACATTAACCAAACTTGAGCACCAAAAGACTGGTTTGTGGTCATTGATAAATGAAAACCTACAGTATATAAAATGACAGGAGGACAGTTAGATGTAAAATATACATTTGGCAAACCAAAAAAAGATTTAAAAAATAGTCTAAAAAAGTGTAGCGTGACAAACTCCTCATCAAACTTGTTGAAATGCTATTTTTTTAAAAACAGAATTTCAAAATAAGACTCACACATTTTGAATAAACTAAATCCGACTATGGATTTATCATGCAGTCACATGAGCATTAGATTTTCCTCCGCTGAACCAAAAGAAGCAGTGCTGCCACCTGGAATCCCCTCTCTAGCCTTTAAATCTGCAAACAGCAAAATTGTAATTTGAAAAAATGCTGAAAACATGTTTTTTTTTTTTTCTGTAACTGTGTTAAAGTGGTTATGTAATTTTCTCTGAATTATACATGGGCATTGTCATCTGAAAGAGAAATGTAACACTTGTCTAATACTAATTACTCACTAATTGCTGCCATTGATCTCAAAAGTAGTCCTCTCTGGGATGTGATGCAGTTGGGCCTGTCTTGGACTGGTGATCACCGTCTAGATGTTTCAATCCCAGACTACTTAATCCCCAGTCATTCTATTAAAAAAGCCAAATTGGACCATATTTTTAGCCATACAGTAACATCAATTTTATAAAGTTCACATTTATTTCTAACCTTGGAGATTAAATGCAGGTGTGAAGTATTGATTGACAGGGGACTTTTCACGACCGCCATACTTGGCGTGCTCCATTATGTCTTTTTCCTCTTGGGATGAGCAGCTGTCAGTGTTGCCATGTGTGGCCAAGATTGCAAAATTCAGAAGAAAAATCTGGAATTAGTCAAAACTTAGACAAACCTATTATTTGATAATATTACTTATAAAACTGTTAAATAATCTGCACTTGGAAAATATAAGTTCATGTATATATTTCATTTGTTTATTGGTTTTTATTTTGTTTTTGTTTGTTTGGTTGCTTGAAATAGACCAAAATCAGTATTTCTAAAAGCTATATACAAACCGGGAATTTGACGCAAATTTGACGGGCAGAAACCACAAATATTAGAGGCAAATTTACCTCAATGTCAGACCATGCAATGCACAAAACAGTAAGCCCAAGAGCTACATTCCATGAGTCACTGAGCATTTTAAATGCTGAACTCAATGACAGGATTATAGAAAGAAGAATGAAGGAATACGGTTTGCATGGAAAGGATTGCCAGGAGAAAGCCTTCTGTTGACAAAGAACACACAAGCATGACTGATGTTCCCACGGAAACATCTGAAACAACCTGAAACACCGCTGGAGCAGTGTCCTACAGACGGGTGAAAATCTGAGCAGGTCATCAGAAATATTTTAAGAGCACAGTTCCCATGTGGAAAAGAACTACAATTTTAGAACATCAATGAATTTAGATGCGGTCCTTCTTGGTGCTTTCGGTTTATGAAAAGACGTAATCTCTCCATCCGCACACGAACTACTATTTCACAGCAACTGCCAGCTTTGTGATTGCACAAACGTTTAATTTACCGTAACAGCATCAGAATGTTTTTTACGTGTTTATTGAATGGAGGAAAAGTTCCCCTCCACTATGTGATAGAAATGTTGCACTACATGTTATACTTTGTTGCTGTTAAAAGATGAAAAAAATACTAAAACTTTACCTCGGAGAAAATAATAAAACAGTTATTAAAACAGTTTATTCATTTTGGGAGTGAGTGGAGTTGTCAGAAAGCTGATTTGTAATCTATTAATAAAGTTAGACTGACCTGACTGTTTTGTTGACATTTCCTTTAACGCAGCACCGTCTAATGGATGCATATTGTAACACCAGCCTCTACTGTTGCGCCTTATAATGTGGTGCGCCTTTATATATGGAAAAGTTTTAAAATATGTCATCCTATGAAGGTGCGCCTTATAGTGCGGAACATACAGTATATATTTTAATTTTTAAAAACTATGTGGAATATATGAAAGGCAACTATTTTTTTTTTTTTGAGACATGGGTCATATAATTGTTTTTACTATTTTCTGTCATGTCCGTTTTCCAGACATAGATTAAAAGAAAACATTACATGTAGTTTTGTTGCAAGAAAATACATATTTTTTAAAGGAAAATTGTGTTTTCTTTACATTCTGTTTGTACTTTTATTATATGTGAGGGTTAGGTGTTAGGGTTTGAGTTTCCAAAAGGAGAACTTTCTTTCTCAAGTATTACCAATGTAACTAAACTGAAATATCATCTATCAGGGCAAAGATAAATTGCACTTGACTTCCTACGTAAGACATTTTGTACTTCATGTTGTTATAGTCTTGTACAAAAATAAAGAAGTCTTTCTGTGACAACACTTGAAAGAATGTGTCAGTCTTCTATCTCTCAGCTTCCTATTGATTCTTTCCCATGTGTATTTTGAATATCTGTTCTGTAGATACAACATCATGTTGCCATTTTCATCAGGGATAGTTGGTACTCCTGTAATACTGTTAGCAACATCCATTCATTGAGAGATATGGAACTGTCTGGTTTGTAGAAAACCTATTAACTGCTAAAGTTTAACAGTTCAATGTTTTGTGTCAAAACACTATTTTTTTTTTTTTCAAATGAGACTTGGAAATGTTTTCTACCATTATCGGAAGACTGCTGTTTCATTTAGAGTTGTGTATCTCATAAATTTGATATCATACATATCCAATAGCAAAAATATATGCAGAATTACTTTCATACACTTCTTTTATATACAGTCCATCCAAAACATGTAAGTTTCATATTGAACACATTTACTGAGGATCTTAAAACTGCTTTGACTCTTATGCTTAACTTACAAGTTTCAGATAAAACAGACAAAAACTTTTTAAGATTCATCTATATCATTTCCATATGGGTGAAGTCTGGTGTTGGTACTAGCTTCCTCCCACCCCACAGGACTTAAGCCTTGTACAGTCGACCTCAAACTTTTGCAATAACAGAATATTCTTGTCGCTTTCAACGCCATCTCTGTCGACTATAGCTTGGTCCAAAGTAGGCAACATGGCTTGATCCGTCTGTGTATTTGTGAGACCATAAAAAAAAAAGGTAGTGCATGTGGTTCATTGTAGAATGTCCCCCAATTAAATGGACTGAAGCACTTTTGCAAAGAAAACAGGCCACAGTTTTCTCCACAGCAATGTGACAGACTGATCAAATCAAACAGGCTTACTGCTTCTAGCTAATGCTGCTAAATGTGGATCTGAAGACTTAGAAGAATACTCTATCCAGCTATTTTCCCTGAGACTTCCTTTTTTTCAAATAAAAAATAGAATAACTCAAAAAGGTTTCTTATCAATATTCTGAGGTAGTGTTTTCCAAATAATGAGACTCAAAGCAAATGGGTAGCTTTTATTTTAGGTTTCAAACATTTCATTTTGTGATTGAATTCAGTGGCATGGATTGAAGTGATGGGTCGGATTGAACCCCGGCTGGATGGATGTATAGATCAGTCTTCGTCACATGCACCTGCACATGCACATGCTGTTGACTTGTTCGGGTGCTGCAGGTTTTTGGGTCATCCAGGCCCATGGAGGGTCGTAGAGGCATTCCGTTGAGGCTTGTACGACCACCTGAAAATGGAACATTGTGTTTCTATGCATGTGTATTGTGAAGTGTTCTAAAGGAAAAATGTAAGTTGCACGCACATATCATGTACAGGTGATGCTGTTGTACTCTGTCCTTATGCTACACTCTAGCTGTCAATAAGGTGCGACTACTGGCTCCTTACTAACTCCACACACATGGGGTGTGCAGGTGACGCGCAAGTGCCAAACTACAACTCTAATTTCTAACAGGCTGCACGCAAGAAGCCCACACTTATCACGGGAATAGAACTGGTGGGCTCCTTGAGCAGTACGCAGGATTTTGTGGTTTAAAAAACAACTGGATGACACACTGTGTCTCTCCTACTTCACACTTACTTACCCTTGCATTTTGTTTAAGTGTTCACTATTACCTGTCGCCTGAGGCAGAAGGGGAAAAAAAAAAAAAAAAACGTGTATAAGCATTTTCACTCTACAGGTTTCCGAGTGGTTTAGGACCTTGAAATTTTATGTGGGCCACCTCCGTATCCCATACAGGTTTGCCCATTTTTATCCCACAAACGGCCCTTCTCTACCCGTAAAGGCAGTTTTGACCAAAGCTTTGCTTTGCCAGTTTCTTTCATCTACTCTTTCGTCCATCAGTTTAGACTCTGTTTCAAAGCCTAAAGTAAAAAAAAAAAAAAAAAGTTGACACAAAGTACAATGAAAAACCACAGACATGTTTTTGGCCCTCAAACAAACACACCCAACAAATGGCTCTCCACCACAAAGCCAAGTGTGCTTCAATGTCCAATTACCAACAGTTATTTGTTGGTTATGGAGCTAACTTTTAATTTTCGGGGTTTTTATCCATCAATGCTACCAAGTTCATCATTGTTATCAATTGTTATTTTTCAAGCAAATTATTTCAATTCAAATTTTTTAGCCAGTGACATGAAAGTTCCCATCTCAAAGAAAACTGGAAGCAAAAGAGGAATGCAGATTTTTTTTTTTTCCCCCAATTATTTTACTTACTTTTGATGCACATTTTTGAAATATTTCTTAATTGCAAATCTGGTCATTAGAATTTTCAACTGATAACAAAAGCTAATTTAAAAAAGAGAGTTCCTATCTGGAGTTCAGTGAATGCAGCATGATTTGAAAATGAAATTGTGTGATGATTAAAGTGTTTTGCGCTGAAAGACTTCAGACAAATATGTGCTTTCAAGCATTAAAAGAGAACTCTTTGTATTTCAGATTCCCTTTAAATGCTGCTACATCTGGCATAAAAAGAGCCAGAACTTCTGCTTGTAAAATAAAAAAAATAAAAACAGCCAACTAGAATATGAGGAAATGTGTACAAATGCAGTTTGTGTCTCATGGAGTTAAAGTTGGTTGTTTTTGTGCTTTTAAAAGATAAAACACATCAACAAGCTTAACATGACGTTTTAGCTCAGGTGTTTTATTCACAAAATACAAAAAAGCTTCAGTTTTTGAGTACAACCTGACAGAAGCCAGGATTTGTCTGTGTAGCGAGGCGATGCTGAAGTCAGAGAAGAGCATTGGATGTGAACAGATCTGCCTGCAGAGGCTGCCGGACTGTCGTTAGTCTCCCTGTAGAGTTGCTGCGTGCATTTGTCTGTGCTTGTGCCAGCAGAATGCTTGTATCTGAAATGGGTCCCATCAGAATTACCCAGCGCAGTCATTCTGATGCTGCTGAAATAACCCACTTCTACTCCATTCAGCTGTGATTGAAAAAATAAAACAATCATAATTACCACAGCTTAATCATATCCCTGAGCAACGACAGTCAGAGGAGCGATATTTCCCTTATGTCAGGACAAATCAGCTTCTTTCAAGAACAGGAGTTTGAAAAAAGAAAAAGGGAAAAAGAGGAGGCGGGAACTGACTTTTTAATTGGAAAGATGCCCTATTATGCATCATATAACTCTATGCTATTCAGAAAGAGCTGTGTCTCACTTCCACTGACTGAAATGTATGACAAATTGGTTGGAAGATATTTGTTTTCTGCCTTTGTTTTCCTCCCAAAGGCCTTCCAAAATTCATTAATCCCATCTTGGCTGCTCCACTGTTGGCGGACTCTGTCACTTTGAAAGAGAGCCGCCTCACACACTCAGGAGAAAGTTGAAGAAAGGAATCTTGGAAAATGCTGCCACTCACCCTCTTCCTCTTTGTCAGTGGATTCCTCATCTCCCATGTGGAAGCCCATTTGTGCTGGAGTAATCCATTACCTGCTCACTCAGTGGTGACAACACCTCACTTCCATCTGGCTCTGCGGTCTCCCAGGAGCCCACTACCCCAAGAATAATAAGGACAGTGACCAGGCTACATAGAGTCTCTCCTATTACCTCAATAACGGAGTAATGATTGATACCTTGTTGGATTATCCATGTGTCACCGACCAGCCAAGAGCTTCTTAAATGAGGGAGGCAGTGCTCTGTCCACCTGTGCCTCCATTCCAAATCATAGATGATGAACCAAGTGCAGGAGTGTGTGACAGCCACCGCCAGGGTTTCACAACCCAAGTGTATCAGTCAACATGCCAGAGGTCTGTTTTTTAGAGTTGAGCATGCAGCAGAATTGATTTTTTTCCTGCAAAAGTCTACAAGGAAAATTGGCCGCCGAAAAGGCAAAACGGACCAATTTTTCCTGCGGCGCTCAAAACGCACTCCAGCATTTATAATAATTGCTCCTTTGAATTAGCTTTTTCCTGCAACACATTTCTATAAGGAGCCACTTGCTCAAATGTTTTCAGTCGCTTCTGCAGGAGCTAAATGCAATTCTTGTTTTTCAGAGTAAGAGGGCTAACAGTGGCAGTCAATTTGAGAAGGTTTTGATATTTAACTGGACTGCAGTGCTGTCACAACGCAGCTGATGGGGCCACCTCTGGAGTTGTGCTGCAGCCACCCGCTGCACGTTGCACGCATCCAGGGTCTCGCTTCAGAGGCGCGCAGCTGTGCCCAACACCTGGACACATGCTGTCGTCCCTTCCATGCGGTACAGCTCGGGAGGTGAGCAGCACAGCCTGGGGCCTGGGTTCTGGGTCCATCCTTGATTACACATTGTGTTTACTTGCCAGATTTGGAAAAGCATGAGAAGCAGAGCGTGAAGCTTTCCTGCAGTGCCAATCGCACAAATGTTTTCTGCCTGTTTCCTGATTTCCAGGAAGGAGCTGCTGATCACTCGTGTCACTATACTTTAGCTGCAATGCTGGAACAAGAAACCACCTTTTTTTTTAGGTACAAAACACATCAATGTGTCCAAAAAAACCCAAAAGGAAAGTAATTTTATTTAAACTCAGCAGTAAAATTAAATGTTTTCTGTCACTCTTTTGAAATGATTGTCACCACAGCCATGAGGGTGTGAGGGGGGCTCTGGGGTCTGCAGGTGGAAAGGTTCAGGTCAGGTTGAAGAAGGCTCAACCCCTATATCCCCTCATTTGTCTACACCTGTATCTGTTCAACTAAAAATCAAGCGCAGGGTTCTTCTGATTCTAACACATATTACAACAGACAATGAAATGAAGCAATGATAGTCAAAGCCCTAACAACCAGGAAATGTACAAAACAAATTGAAAAAGATGAGGAAAAACTGAATAAAAGGGGCAAAAGAGAGGGGAAAACAAGGATGTCTAAGAAGGGATATTTTCGGATTCATTGTTGGATTTGGAAAAAAGGACTAAGAAGGAAAAAGAAAAATTACACCAATAAATATATTTGTACAGTCAGAACAAATGTAAATGTTGCCATTAAGAACCAGAGGAGCTGTTGAAGACAAATGTTTGCAAAGATAAAATCTACTTTCATTTGCTCTCCAAGACAATTTAGTTTGAAAATTCACTTGGATGAAAATGGTGTTTTGACATGTTCTTTTGGAGTTTTTCTGATGATGGAGGACATGCTTGGAGAAAATGAAGCTTAAAATTACTTCTTGTTTTAAATAGTTTCCTCAAAATAATTTTCAAAATTGTGAATCAGGAGCAGACAAAAAATGCCATTTAATTAGCATTTAATGTTAGCAAGCATTAAACAAGAACTTAAGGATCTTTACCAATTTTCAAAACAATCCAGAATTCTTCTAATAAAAGTCGTTTTTGCAAATATTTGGATGCAATAAAACAGACAAATGTAATAAAGGATCATTCTAGTTGTGGTGTAAACGTCCAGTCAAGAACCTGGTATCTGCTCTCCAAATGAAGTTTGAATGTAGGATTTACAGACTGAGATGCTGTGTGATTGGCATGCTTGACTGCACACTGCATTGTGTGTCTGTGTGCAAAAATGCTTCCTCCAGCTTTTTGTCAGTAGTATTGTACAATACCACCTTGTCCAATTTACTACATCTTATGTTTAGTTATTGATAGAGGAAAGGACTATATTTTTAAAACTTTCATGTCAAAGGTCAAAGGTTCCATAGGTCAAATTTTCTGTTGTCAATATTAGCGTTTGTGCAAATTGTCCTTATTTGTTCCTAAGCTGAAATAAACCAAATGGATTTTGGTGGAAGAATTATTCTGCTTCTGTTTTGTGTTATGCCTTTGGATACAGGCTGGAACTCTGACTGGAATATCGAAGCCAAAATCATGTACGGTAAGACATCAAGGCAGACTTTTTTTTCTTTTTCTTTCATTGCATATTTTTATTTTTCTGTGCAGGCATGTCAAATCTACCCTGTAGCCCATGTTCACCACCATCCACGTTTTTCTTGCAACAGAAGCTCCCCGGGTGTTAGCAACACCCACACAAACACCTGTCCAACAAAATATCAAACAGAACCACAATTTTTACCCCCTGATTTTGATCTCCACACAGGAATTGTAGCATATATAAAAAAGCTCAAAAAAAAAAAAAAACTGATGTAATGCAGCTGGTTCAACCATCTTCTGTAGAGGCACCCAAATTAAATATATGTTTTGGTATACCATTATATTTTTTAAATATAATAATACATCAAGAAAATCTGCCCAGCTGGCATACAGTTATTTACAGATAGCAGCATTTGTTTCTCACCAGGACTCTCACACTCTGGGCCACAGTTATCCCTCACAACGGGTTTGCCTTTGTGATGAAGCTCTTTATTTTTCAAAATAAAATTGAATTTCTTACCTCATTTTTTACATGGTTTTTTAAACTATGATTATGCCGTCCTTAGCCAAAAAAAAAAAGTCATTTTTTTGGACAAAGTTTCTGCTGGAGTTTATTAGAAATTGGCCTTTGAGTTGTGGTGACAAACCCCGCCCCCTTTCCTCTCCCTGTTGCTGATAGCTGTCTGTTTACATGCTATCTTACAGCCCCCAGCCTAACATTACCAGTGCAACAAAAATGGTGAGCAATATCTGAGCTATCTAGCTGTGCAGTTTCGAGCCAGATTCCAGCTCAGACAAGGAAAATGAAGTACATGGATCTAGTCGTCTACAA
Source organism: Adrianichthys oophorus (assembly GCA_036245035.1). Lineage (NCBI taxonomy): Eukaryota > Metazoa > Chordata > Actinopteri > Beloniformes > Adrianichthyidae > Adrianichthys > Adrianichthys oophorus. The sequence continues at coordinate 5,843,288 of BSAI01000072.1, read as the reverse complement.
GTGGACGCATCAGAAAAAAGCAGGGTAGGGAGCCTGTTTCTCTTATCACAATACAAGCTTTTTCAAACCTTTTTTTCATCTGCTCTCCATTCACAAAAATCTGAATAAGGAATTACTCAGAAATTAAATTTTAAGCTGCATTTCCTTATACATTTCCTCCATCTGAAAAATACCACGTTGAAAATATCATTTTCATCAGAGTGGGTCTTTAAAAACTGCATGCTTGAAATAGCTTTACTCACTGATGTTTCAGTATTTTTCATTTTGTCCTCTGAAGGTCTGTCTTCCTGTTGTTGTTCAGTAACCTTGGAGTGTTTCTTTTGAGATTTTGAGACCTCACCAAATTGGTTAATTTGCATTTGTTTGTTTTTTTAACATATTCCAATTTCTTTGCTCAAAATCAGTGGTTGCTGATTATTTTGACTTGCCCTGAATGAGAACAGAAAAAAAAACCTCCAGATGTTTATTAGCTACAAATCAAACTGCATATTTGCGTTATAGTTTTAAATATGCAGCCCCTCTGCTGATGTCATGGTTTCTGTGTAGCAGTACTAATCCTTACACACAGTCGTTTTCACACGCTGACACCCAACTGTCGCACGAGCTTCCTCCCATCTTTCCTTGCAAGATCATGCATCTGGGATGGGTTCCAGCTCGCCTAAAATTGATTAATAGTGGCTTTAATTCCACAGAATGCTGATTGCAGACTCTGCAACTGCAGGTCTTGAAACATGCTCCTTCCAGTCTCATCATCAAGATGTGTGTTTTGGCGAAACTAATGAATAAGTCATTAGAATGTGACAATGATTGATGTGTTAGCAACAAACAAGCTCCCATCAGCTGTTGTTGGAATCAGCAAAGAGGCCAGACTGCAAACTGCAGGTGAAGCGACTGCAGGCGGTGCATTGATTTCACCATATGTGCATTGTCTGCCTGCGCGACAGACCATCCATATTTGGTTTTGCTGTTCAAACAAGCCTTTTGTTCTCACTTGAGGGATTTCACTGCAGTAACATTTAGCTTCCTTTCATAGAGTTAATGTTTTTTCTGTATAGAAATGAAAGGATTGTAGTCTGACAGACGTTGTGACGAGCACTGCAGCAAATACACATGAAAAGAAAAAGCTTCCCAGAATTTATTTACATTTTCCAGTCACCAAAGGAGAAGGCAGCAGGTTACCCTGCTCACTCGGCTGGATAAAGGACATGCAGCAGGGATCCTTCCTCAGTAATAGCATCAGCCAGCAAAAAAGCTCCAAGCACTGTCTGGGCACAGAGGAAAACAAATGCAAGTAGGAAAACAGAATCTAGAGCACGCATGTTAAATTACAAGACTTTCCTGTGAAACAGGCACTTACTTTGTCTTCGGTTTTTATTTTTACAAATTTAGATTTTTCCCAGAGGATTGTATTTTCTGACAGCAAAGGAAGTGTGCAGGCAAAGTATTTAGAAAATGACAAGCTTCAATCTTTCATGTGTTGAAGCGCTTCACATCACAGTGTTGATGGAAACATTAAAGTTTAGATCTGTAGTTGGGATCAGATCAGATTTCAGCTCACTCAGCCGCTAGCCAGTAAACTGGGCAGAAGGGAGAGCCTGAACTGTATTTGTGCATGTCTAATACCATTCATTGTCTTATAGACCCACTCCATTATCTTTTGAGTTGCCATATTTTCCGCACTATAAGGCGCACCAGATTATAAATCAGTAAATTATTTTATAACTTATGTCATAAACAGGCAGGGCACACCAAACTGTAAGGCGAGACAAAAGGGTGGGAGATAAGTTCGCCAGACTTTATGAACCACGTTCAAAGTAAGTTGAACTTGTTTGTAACGCGATACACGTTAGCCACGTTAGAAACATTAGCAGCATTAGCGTTGTCACTATACCTCTAACTCCCAACCTTCTTTTCAGCACATACAAAAACAGACTGATACCGCGAAAACAAACGATACTGTGACTACACGAACTCCCAACCCTTGTTGGTAACATGCAAAGAAAACATTTTGTCAAGAAAAAACATACTTGTTTACAACCTGTAAAGAAGCAGACTTTTACAGCTAAAACCAACAATACTGTGAATATGCTGACTCCCAACCTCCTATGTTATCTGTAAAAGAACAAAAAAAACAGTCTGACATTGCTACACATTTGCTGTGTCAGTGTCTCACTTGCAACTCGTAAAAATACAAAGACTGACATTTTAACAAAGTGCTGCGTATCTCTTAAAATGGCTTAAGCATCAGTAAATACAACCAGAATCAATCAAAATATAAGGCTCTCCAGATTAAATGGTTTTGTTTGTTTGTTTGTTTTTTAATTGAAGGCTTTTAGGAGCGCTGAGTAGTGCAGAAAATACAGTATTTAAAAAGCATTTCTAGTGGCTTTTAAATCATGATTATACAATTTTTTGTTAAAATCAAAAACCTGTCATTTTCTAGGACATAGTTCCTACAGAGCTGCAGAAATTCGACTGTTGTTGAGTCAACCTTCCTCCACATTACAAAGAGCTTTCTGTTTACATTCTCTCCTGCTAGCTCACAGCCCAACCTAACATTACCGATGCAACAAAAATAACGAGCAATATTGAAGCTATCCAAATGTACAGTTTTTAGCCAGATCGCAGTTCAGACGAGGAAAGTGGAGACGTAAATGAATGAAGCTGTCTACAAGTGCATGCATCAGAATAGAGCAGGGAGTTTGTGGCCCACCCATTGTATTTTTTTCATCACAAATGCAATCTTTTTCAAACTGCATTTTTTTTTGTCTGTTCCTGATTCACAATAATTTGAATTAAAAAATACTCAAAAATGCAATTTTGAGCTACATTTCAATATATATGTCCTCCTCATCAGAAAAATGCCACAAGAACATGTTGAAAGCCTGTTAGAATCATGGTTTTCTTCTGAGTGGGTCTTTAAAGTGTGATCGGCTGCTGCATTTGTCTATTCAAATGACTTGGGTGGTTTCAAATACCCACTAGACGAAGGGGGATGAGAAACCTTCAAGACGTGTGCTTTGCAGTAATGCAAACTCAACACTTTGCCCTCTCCAGGCTATAACACAGCAGCGAAAGGTAATAAGGCTTCTCTAAAGATGTGAGTTCATGCAGAGACAAGCTGTTGAAACAGCTCGAAGCTGCCTTGCTGCCAAAAGTCTGCAGAAAAGCTGGTGGAATGAACTGCATCTCATCTCAAATAATGATGATTAACCTGAAAATTGTGCAGGTTGCTGGTTGAAATATTGAAACAAATGTGCAAATTTGAGTGAGCATACATAACTATGGCTTTCATAACGACTCCTTTTGAGCCCTCAGCGCTAACTTGCGCACAGCTTCTTGTTGTACTGGACAGATGTAACAGTGAGGGGCTACTCGAGCGTCAAAAAGTGCAGCAAGTTCAATATAACATTCAAGCAAAGAAGGAGATTGGTAGTTTCTGGTCATAAATATACAGAGTTAATGTTGAGTCTGCTTTGACATCTGAAAAAACAGAATTGAGCATTATTACAATTTCCGAAAATGTTTTAAGATGTAAAATCCATAACCTCTTATTTGAAATCACTTTGAAGTATCTACAAAAATTAAAATCAAAATCTATTGTCATATAGAATTACTTTGTAGGCCTTTTTAAAATGGTCATAAATGAATGCTAGCTCGAAACTAAGTAAAAATAAAATATTTAAAAATAGGATTAATACAATTTAATTCATGCATGACAGTTTTTGTTTTAAAGATGACGAGTAAAAAAATGATGAAAACTGAAATTTTTCCTTAACAATTATGTTGTGTGTTTTTGAAGCAAATATTAAATTAAATCAAACTCTATTTATAAAACACTTCTCACGACTTGGCAACACACAATGCTTAAAGTTTTCTACATATGGTCTGGTTTATTGCGTGATTTTAGAAATGTAAATCTAATATTTACAAAAGCAAATTACAATAAAACAAGTTGTTTTTGCTGTTTTCATTTTAATTTCTTATCTAACTCCATTTGATTTATTCACAGTATATTAGACAAGTTTAAATGTGTAAACATTGACTAGAGCATACTGAAATAAATTGCAGAGATGCAGCCAGATGGTCTCATTTTTTAAAAGACATTTGTTTATGTTGTGTAACCAAAAACACGGCCAACAAGTAACAAAAAAAAAGTTGTATCTTTTATTAAGCTGCAAAGAAAAGAAGAAAAACTGTCATTTTTTTAGCCCTGCTCTGAGTTCTATCTTTATTCTTAATTATTACACATCGTCTTCCAGAGAATAAACAGACTCATGATAATGCCTGTATCTTCATATAATTGGAGTTGATAAGTTATTTGTTGGTGTCTTGTACTACTTTACATCAACAAGATTACAAGGAAGCAAAAACTGTCAGAAGTTTTTTATACAATTTTTTTCCCCCAAAGTTTCTAAAATCCCACTCCAGTCATTTTTAATCTATTGTAAAAGTGTCCCCAGTTGTTTCTGCAGACTGGTAGTAGTTCATTAGAAATTTGTCTCTAAATTTTGGGCAGGACTGTTTTTTTATCTCTCTCACAAGCTTCCATCCCCTCACACCCCCAACCTACCATTGCCAGCGCAAGAACAATGGCAAGCAGTATTGGAACAGCTGGTGAGACCTGGGATTGGAGGGCAGAGGCTGATGGGAAATGGAGTGCAGATGAGGCTCAGGGGAAAGTAAATACTCAGGAGATGGCTTGCCATGACAGGCTTAGCCACCATGCCCCTGTCTCATGGAATAAGCTCCCAGCTCATGTAAGAGAGGCTGACACAGTTTCTACATTCAAGGTTAGCCTTAAAACATCCCTCTTTGGACAGGCTTATTGTCCGGCTAGCTAGCAATCAGAGAATATGTAACTTCCTGCTGCCCTACCTCACCTACTGTAATGGAGTTTGAGGTAATAATTTTAATTTTTCATTACATCCATTATACATATTTCTCTCCGGAGCTAAGCAGAGGGAAGATGGTTTGATAAACCAGGCCATGGCGGCCCATTCCCTCTGTTTTGAGGGCTTGGATTAGGGTCTAGATAAGATTACTAATGTATTAATATTGACATGGTAAAACTGCAAATTCTCTATTACAGTTCTTATTTTTACCGTCAGCTATCTATACCATATTCACGCTCTTACCATTGACACATAGAATCTAATTTCAATACCAATTCATTGCTAGCAGGCTACTAGAAGTTAGAATCTGGGGAAAGTATGGTGCACTGGAGTTCTGTCCTCTATTACTTCTTTCCTCAGTACTATTTTTTATTGAGTTCATCATGCCTCCGTTTGGTGCAGCGTGATTCATATTTGTCCCTTATTCTTACTTCCCTACAGGAGAGCGGGAGAGTTTCCAGGCAGATTGTCTGTGCTCCTGTCTTTGGCTGTGGACCTCGCCTCTGGCTAGTCATGCACCCCCAGCTGTCCCAAAGTCTCAACTGGATGAAGCTCATCTGCTACCATATTCCAACATGTAGTTAGTATTCAAACATGTAGTTGTAGAGTTAGATACGCGTCTTCTTCTTTAACAGTTCTAGCACATCCCTGTCTGTCCTGGGAGAGGATCCCTTCTTCAAGTCGGCATCCATGAGATTTCTTATTTTTTTTCCATCAAGATAGGGTTATTTGATGAGTTTTTCCTCACCGAGAAGGAGGGCCTTAAGCAGGGATTGGCAACTCCAGGCCTGGAAGGCTGCAGTGTCTGCATGATTTCCAGATATCCAAGCTCTACTCATAACTGATTACCTGGTTCAGGTGTGTCCAGCCAATTGAACATGCCAGAGCATGGTATGTTGGAAAACCTGTAGGAATGCAGCCCTCGATGCCTGAAGTTGTCTAGGGATGCCAGTTTAGCTTAGTCTGTTTCATTTTGTTTAGTTTATCAATCAGCTATTGTTTATATTTTCATGACTGACTTTATGTTCTTTGCATAAATACCAGTGTGAAGCGAGTTGAGACAGCTTTGGTCGTGATATTGGACTATATAAATAAAATTGAATTAAATTAAATCATCGTATAATGGAGGCAGGGATCATCAGACCTGCCGGTATAATAGAAAACTTCAAATACATACTCAGAATGTCATAAAATAAATCTACATAAAATAAACTTTCTTTGAAAATATTTGTCTTGATTGGGGTTGTATTTTTATTGGACATTGCTATGTTTTATGTCAGTCTCTTTTAGAGGTCCTAAACAGATCACACATGAGCTAAAATCCTCTGTTATTTCAGTTTTTCTTGCTTCACTCTTTACTTTCTCTCAGACAGGTTTGAGGCTGATGCTGTGAAAGCAGCATTCTTCATGTAATTTGTTTCCCTCAGCCTGACAATACCAGACATAAGAGGGTTTCTGTCAGATTATCAAGGGGTGTCTGATCTTATCTTTGCACTTGACATTTATTTTTTCACTTTTTTTTTCCTTTTTCTGTTTTTTTGTTAAACGAGATACCTTCACTCCCTTGCTTCTGTAATGGAAACCTTCTTTATGGGACTCAAAGGAAATTATTCACAGTCTCCTCGGGGCTCTGACAAGGTCGTGGGCATTCTGTCTCCCCACTCTCTTGGCTTCTGTTCTGAACCATAATTGATTAGGTTAAGCAGCCAGAGAAGGAAGGTCAAGCCTGCAGTGGGTGATCTGGAGCGCTCAGCGGCACGCATGGTCACAGACTCGTGCTTTCCATCACCCGGAGACAACTGCGGCGTGGACAGCATGAACTGCACATTTGAAATGTCTGTGTTCACATTTAGCCTCTGCGAGCAGATGTTTAGAGTTTAGGCGGCATCGGGAACGATGTGGGACCCGATTTGTTTTCAGTTTTGATAAAACAGTCGGACTTTCCGCTTTTGGAGTCACAGGTTCACCGACTCTGCACGAATCTTGTGAGACAATCTGAAAAGAATGCCAAGTGGAATTTGTGCAGCTCGAATGGCCGTGATTCAGAGTGGCTTCATTAGTTTCCATTTTCCTTGTCCGAGCTGGCATTAGCTTTAAAACTGTACGGCTGAATATCTGAAATACTGCTCGACATTTTAGCCGTCTGCTAACAGAGAGAGCATGTAAACAAACAGCTCTCAGAAAACAGGGAGGGGAAGGGAGGGACGGGGTTGCTGCAAGTTAACAGTCCTGCTCACAACTCAGAGGTGACTTTCTAATGAACTCATGCTGCTCTGTAGAAACTATGACCAAAAAACGGCACAGTTTTTTTAAAATTTTAGCTAAAAACAGCAAAGTTATTACTAAAAGACCACTGGAAATGCTTTTATAATGGATAAAAAAATGTCAAACATTCTTACCCCACTGGAAGATTTTCTTTAACAAGAAGCTACGTTCACATGTCACAAAATGCTATGGCTTAGCAATCAAAGTGGAAGTTTTTCAGCAAATTAGAAGGTGGCCGCCGTTGTAATTGGAAGGCAGCAGTTGCATTTCTACACGCCACACAGTGGCTGCGGATGCTTTAAGAAAAAGTTCACACTTTACAACGATTGAAAAAAGATGATTTGTCTCTAAAAGCTGACATTGATCAGTGGCCGCCCAGGCACATTTTGAGGTTGCACAATACAAGTCCAGTGACAGGTGAGGATGAAGCCATTACGTAACTGGGTAACAGCTGGGTGGCCACAGGCCAATGGTAGCCAGAATCGTCCTGGACAGGTTGCCAGGGCTACAAACAAACACCCAAACACACTCGCATTCAAACCTTGTGACTAGAGTAACCAGTGAACCTATGAAGCATATTTTTGGACGGTGGGAAGAAGCTGGAGTCCCCGGAGAAAACCCACGCATGCACGGGGAGAACATGCAAACCCCACACAGAAAGTCCCCCATTGGTGATGCTGTTTTAGGTCCCCAGCTGGGAATTGAACTGGGGCCCTTTCTGTGAGGCAAGAGCACAAACCACTGCACAACCGTGCAGCTGTGACTGCAGCATAAGCAAAAAAATCTGCCAATGGGGTAAGAAAAATTGTATTACCACGAATTGTTTTAACTGTCACTAAGGCATGTCCTTTAAAATGAAGACTATTTTGCTGTTGAAAATCTCTCTTAATGCGGTTATTTTTCTTTCAAGACCAAAATTAAGACATTTTATCTTGAAACAAGGGTCTTTTACTTTCTTATGATGCTGTTTTTTTGTGGTGTAGTTGTTGAGTGTCTGGGAGAGCCTGAACTTCGTCTTTGTAGTATTTATTTATTTTTTGCTGTAAGTCAGTGAGCTAACACAGGAAATCTAAAGCCAGGTTGATACCTTTCTGACAATGCATACAGTGTGAAGAAGCTCAAAATAGAAACAGCCAGAAACAAAGCTTTCCATACTGACAACATTGGACATTTCTAGTCTCTGATTGTTGTTCCTGGAGAGATTATGAAGACAGAATATAGAATATAAGATTTTTTTATGGCAGTAGAAAAATGAAAAACATTAAGTCCTGTGTTCCATTTCTTCTCTACACAGGCTGTTTTATATATAAAAAAACAAGAAATCCAATGAATGATCAGCCCTCTGGTGGTGTTACATTAATTTCAGAAGAGAATTGGCATCGGGCCACAAGCATTGTTAGGCATAAACCGGCTATTCATATTTTTTTCATACCTGTTGTTTCGTCTCTGTGAGGAAGGAACCCTACAGCTGCAAATTGCAAATTGAAAGCAGATGGAAGATTGATTGTTTCTGCCTGGAAAAAAAATACATTTTCTCACTTATTCCCAGCAGCAGGCACACATGTAGATCTTCCTGTTACTCCACACACATTCTGAAACACCTGACTTTGACAAGTGTGCCACACTACAGCGTTTAAGCAGCCCTCTGCTTCATGTCAAGAATAATGAAGTTTAGAAATCCACTAAAGCTTGTTCACTTTTTTTTTCTGGGTTGTCACCCATCCAGTGATTTGGTATTTAATTTTTAAAAAGGCGTGTTCCATACTTTTCTCCTCTTGCATACTCTGCACATTCATTTCCAAAAGAAGCCCTTTAAACTGTTTCCAAGCTGGACAGCGGTGCAATTCTGAATGCGCAGTATATTGTTAGTGTTTCAACGGTTAAACTGGCAGATTTGTCTAAGTGACTGCAGGACTTGATCACAGAAGTGATCTGGGATACTTTTGTTTTACCTCTTGTTGGATCATTTTAACTTTATTTTGCTTGTTACGGAAAGCCAAAACTTACAATCTAGGATGGTTGAAATCGTAACAAAATCTTGTCGGTTTGTAAATATGTTTCTGTTTCTTATAGTTTTAAAGTTGACAACGTGGAGTCATCCTTTAGTCATACAAGTTTTTTTGCCTAAACTAGACAACAGCTCTTACGGTTGGATACGGTCTGTCTGCAGGCAAAAAGGGGCAAACCTTTACGGTACACGCAGATTTCAGGCTCTGACAGACTAAACTCTCAAGTACTGATGCTATTGGAAAACAAGTCGAGTTGCTCTTAAAAGCCAGGACAGGGTAGTTTTTTTGAGCAGTTTTCTATGTCACTGTTTTACTTAGCACACAGCTCTTGTTTTAAGATTTATCTTACAATCCAGTCTCTAAGTTGTTGGGTAATTGATCAAGCAACCTAAATCTCAGGATGTTTTCCTGCACAGCACTACCATCTTTTTTTTTTTTTTTTTGGTCACATTACAACAATGGAAATACAGTGAGGCAATGATTGTGCTGTTGGGTCTCATCTTCCCAGCTTTCAAAAGAAAAGTGGTAAAACCAAATGAAAACAAATATGGACCATGCTGCTGATCTCTGGGTTTATTTTGAGCCACTAAGGAAAACGAGAGCAGAAGAAGACACCAGACAAGTATTCCAATTCTTTTCATTAGGGAAATTATCCACATAGGCCAAACTTCAGACTATAAACAGACGTGTTCGTCATTTCACTCTCAGTTCCCAGACACCAGGCCACCGATTTATCTAATACTACAAACCAGCCTAAGTTAGCATGGTTGGATTGCAGTCACAATGGCAAAACACCATAAATTAATGATGAGCAGAAAAGGGAAGGGGTTTTGAGGGTGCAGCATTCGGATATTTGGGTCATTTGAGGACACACTGTTTTTCTTCACCTTTTCACTTAATATATCCTTTTATTTTTTAAGTCATGGTGCCGTGCATGAACGGGTATATTGCTCTAACTTGTAACTCTTTTGCCTGGTAAACAGGTGTTCTGTCCTCTGCTTGGTCCCTTGGATCCAGCTGGTTATGTCTGATGATTACCATTCATGAATGAGGATTTGTTGGAGCTTTCTTCTCTGTTTGTTTGTTCCTCAGTCCTCCAGGTTACTGTTTTGGTAATTATTAAACATCCTTCAACATCATCTGTTGGTTTGACTTTTTCACTGTATCATCTATTTAACACATTGAGGTAAAACTAATACACAAACAAAATTTCAAAAGCAACCTTGAAATCAACTCTGTAGTCTCTAGAACTGGAAGACTGTGGCTTTAAATCCACTGCTGGGCCATAAAGTACTCCTAAAAGTGGAACTCAAGTCAACTATCACAGGAGTTTGTGATGAATCCAAATGCATCCAATCCCAGGAAGGAAGGAAAAAAGTTTTAATTATATAGCACCTTTTACAGACAGAAGTCACAGGGTACTCACAAGTTAAAAGCTTAAAAGACAAAAACTTCAGAAGGTAAAAACATAAAAGACAGAAGCTTTAAAGGTTAAATACATGAAAGAAAAAGAAACATGAAAGACAAGAACATGGACCACATAAACAATCATCTCAATCCCAAATAAAATACTTTCAGGCAAAATGCTTAGCAAAGTAAAAGGTTTTGAGTTGGCTTTTAAAGAGGTTTCCAGAGTCCAGGGAAGGCAGGGAGAGTGGGAGCTCATTCCAGAGTTTAGGAGCAACAGTCTGGAAAGATGTCTCCTCTGGTCCAAAAGTGTGTGCGAGGGACCATCAACAGGTTCTTATCCACAAACCTCACCGCACAAGATGTTCTGTGTGGGGGATCGATAAAATAAAAGAGCTTGACCATGAAGGACTCTAAAAGTGAGCACTAATATTTTATTTTAAAAATGGTAAACAACCAGAAGCCAATGAAGAGCTTTGAGGATAGGGGAGATGTGAGTTCTTCTCTTAGTGCGGGTCATGATCCTCGCAGCAGAGTTCTGGATCAACTGCAGATGAGAAAACTTCACAGAATAACTGATGTAATATTTAGTAGAGAAACATGAACTAAAAATCAAAATAAGAGAACTTAAATATGAAAAAAAAAAAAAACAGATTAGGACAAAAGATTTGACATGCGGCGCCTAAAACTCTAAACTTTCATGTTCTGGACACAGCTCACAAATGTAAAACAGCTGTTCTGATTGGGTATTTTTAGCCGATCAAAACACATTCCCAAAAATCAGAAGCTCATCCAGATGTATAATGTAAAGAGAACCAACAAAACTTAAAAAAAAATAATTCTGTATCAAAGTCAATGATCTTTACTTCAAATTACTACTGAAAAACATTCAAGTAGGGGAATATTCTGCCAAACTACAGGCATTTAAAACAGGTGTAAGATCTGGAATATGGCTTAATCGTTCATTTGAATGCAGCAGCTCTTCCTGAATTTTTGTCTGACTGACTAAGAATCAGTGATTCAGAGTCAAGATATATGAAATCCAGAAGGAACAGCAGCATGTGAATGAGCAGCAGGGCGGGTAATCCCTATGCAGAACGTAGCTCGGAGAGAGGCAGGCCAGAGTGATGATGAGTCCATCTCTGGCGAATAAATTGGGGTTGACTTTGTGAGGGCCTTGAAGGAAGGGAAAAGAAATAGAATAAGAATGCGCCGCCGCTACGCTGCTGGATTATATTCATGGAAGATGAAAGGCAGCGGTAAGCGAATGAGGCTGCAAAGCTCCATGAGTCCCTTGTACAGGTGAAAGGCAGATGACCCCAGTTGGTGATGTTTCTATTAAGGAGAAAAGTTTTTATTCGATTGATGGCACAAACCAAACGGCGTAACACAAACCCACCAAAACGTCTTTATCCTCATGTTTGAGATGCAAAACAGGATCTTGACTGAGAAAAACACATCATAAATAACAAGCAACGCAGCTTTGCTTTGCAAGATTTGAAGATAAATTCCCCCTTGTTTTGACAGCACATCTCTAAAAGCTTCAGCATCTTTTTTTTTTTTTCCTCCTTAAAAGGGCAAAGCCTAATTTGAATATTCATAAATGGCACTTTCTGTCGACCTCTGTGGTTGAATGCATTAATAAAACACAAAATGTTTTTAAATGAATGTAACATTAACAACAGAAAGCAGGAACTTTTTCAGGAGTGGGGTGTAGGGGGTTCATCAAATAACAAAAAAAAAAAAAAAATCCTTTTAGAGTCTAGGGACTCTGAGCGCAAGGATGAAGTTAAGTAATTCAATTATTTAGACCTCCCACCATGACAAATGGTGCTAATTAGCATCAGACTGCTTCAGCATGATGAGATGAGCCAGTATCACACAGGTGCAATTGTCACTATGTTTTGTTGAATAATGAAGGAGCTGACACTTGCTTGTTCCAAGGGCTTGTTAAAATGTATGCAAGAGAGCCAAACTTGTTCTTGGAAAGGCCACGCATGCAAATGGCGGTGTAAATTCCTGCTGCAGGACGTTGTGCAGGTCAAGCCAGCTCTCTGATGACCAACCACAAACAGCAAGCCATTACAGGGGAAAGTCTCCCTTTTTTTGTTGTTGTAATGTTCCTCTCTTTGTTTTGCATTCATAAAGATTGTCAGTTAACCTCTGCCATCCCAGTTGCCTCTCTCAGGAACCATTTGATAAATGACACCAGTTGAGCTTTTAAACCTACACTTCCCCAGGATTGCAGACTCACAAAAAGGCCAGCTATAGTTCCAGAATTGAAATCAGTATTTATTTACAGCAATTATAGTCCCTCTCAGCATTTTTTTTGACCAACACTCACCATAAAAGGAAAAAAAAAACACCAATAGGTATGAAGTGAAAATGTAAAGACAGCAACAGAATAAATTAGGAAAGTATTTACCTTTTTAATTTAATAAGCTTTCAGAATTTTCCTTTTTTTTAACCCAAAAGGTGGTAAAACATTTTGAACATTAGTTAAGTTAGATGTTAACATGTTCATTAGGAAACCAATTCACTTTTTTTCATTTCTCTTTTCCCATTTCCCTTTTAGATTCTTAAGACTGCTTTTAGGTCCATAACAGGATCTCTGCGATTCATTTCAGGGGTGAAGCACCCACATCTAAGCTGTGTCAAAAACTAAAGTGTACAATTAATTGATATATTTTTTTTTGTGATAAGTGTTTAAAATTGATTTCACCTTGTATTTGGACCTTCTGAATAATAAAAAAAAGAAATATGGAAAAAAAACTCTGCCTATTCATAGGAATGCAGCTCCAACTTTAAACTTTGTCCAAATGCTTTTTTTTTTTACATTTTGAACTTAACCCTCCACTTTTTTTCCTTCTTGGACTAATGTCAGACAGTAAGTTGTCAAACTGGGTCACAGAGAGCCAGATGTACCGCTGAATTCAGCTGTCATTCAGACACAGCTCCTGCAGTAGATGGTAAAGCTCACCGCACTGAAGATTTCATGAATCCAGACATGAAAACATGTTTATGATGATCTCTTGAAAATAAATTAAACTGATCTATCAACATCAACCAAGCAATAAGTGCATTTGAAAAATAAAGATATACAGTCAATGGTTAAAGTAAATGAGGCTGAAAAAGTTTGGCGGTAGCTCCTCCCACATGCGTCAGGAGCGTCTAGTTTATGAAGATGTTTTATTGGACAGGTGTCCACAAGCAAAGCAAGAGGCAGTGGACTGAGCTTGGTGGGAACGCAGCAAAATACTTTGTTGATCTGTTTTTTTGAGCTTTTAATTGGATTATAGTGTTCATTCCTCACTAGAAACAACCCCAAAGCGGTATTCTGAGTATTCCTCTAAAAACCTGTGCTCTGAACACCAGCCCCTCCTAATCCACGAAAACAAGGTTCTCAGTAGCTGACATCACAAAGTGAGAACAGCACCTTCCAGGAAGAGTCCGCGCTACCATCACACACACACACACACATATTTTCTCAGCGGAGCCAGCGGTGATCGGCAAAAGGCTTTCATTTTAAATGCACATTACCATGCAAACGATTTCCTGATGGAGGTGCAGAGAAAGTGAGCATCATATGAGAACAAGTAGTTTGAACATGGATTAATGAGCAAAGACGGAAAGGTGAGCGTGTTTCCAGGAAAATGATTCACATGAAAGTGAAGAGGATTTTTGATTTGGAGAATTATGATACTTCAAAGAGAAAAATGTCATTCACAACCAGTGCTAAGCAGAACAGAATGCAATGTTCTCATTGTTTCAGTAAATCCTGAAATGTTCATTTGGTGTTGTTGTCTGTACTTTGTGATCGCATTTCACCGCAAAATGAACCCAATAACCATCACCATTCTGTCTGTGATGGACTAAACGCTGGTCTCTAAAAATTGCCGGGCTGGCTGTCACATTTTTGGAATAAACACCGGGGCTACTAATACGTTATGCACATTCATCTTTGCAAAAGTTCGGATGTTGTTTGTTTTTGTGGACGAAACACAGACACGCTGCTGAGGTCGGCTCTAGGTTGACGTCATGAAATGGGCGGAACCCATAAGAAGCAAAAGGCAGTGCCTCAGAGATGGAGTCGTCTTACTTCAGGGTAGGAAAAAAGTTCACAAAAATAATTCATATGTCACAAATAATGTGTTCTTTTGTGTGCCAAAGGTAATATATGATCATACATATGGATATAGTTTTCTCTGAAAGGCTTAAAGAATGGTATAGGCCCTTTAACATTTTCATAGTTTGATACAGAAGTCTGCATCTGCCTCTCTTGTGTTGACATGGCAACAGTAGAGTGTTACCAAGACAATGCTAACTTTGTTTATGAGACTTTTGACATGTTTGCGCATTAATGCAAAGATACTGGTGTGATTTACTGAAAGGTGGCAAACAAATAGAAAATGTGGAAATCACTACAGCACAATAGATCAAACTGCCAACATCACTTTTGATATTTGTGACCAGCCACTTCACCACACACCAGGGAGAAGACGAGTGCAACAGGATGACCTGTCAGAGCTGCTAGACGATTTGTGTGCATGTACTATTTAGCAGGTGATGGAGCGATCACACATGACAGCTTTGGCTTTTAGACTGTTAAGACTCAATGTGGAGAAGTCAGAAGGGGAGCAACCTGAGCAGACGTCTACAATGAGAAGTGCAGAAAATATCCCGTCTACACTGTGCTGTTTGGACACAGAAGGTTTTTCTCCAACTGTGCTTGTTGATTTTCATACAACAGTAGCATGAAGTACTTTACAAAGATAAAACTATTAAAATTAAATTATATAGTGCCCTTAACCCTTCAGGCCCCTCTGCCCCCCAACATAAAATTACATATTTTTAAAATTCAAAATAGAAATGGAAATAGAAGTGCAAACCTGTCTTGATGTGGATGCGGGACGTCACCATGGGATATCCCCTGATCACAGCAAGCAGCCAGACCTGAGAGGTCCCACTGCAACAACCCCGTTACACGAGAAGGGTCAGTCACTGGGCAGTCCCCATGCTGTCAAAGTTACAAAACAATAAGACAAAAAATCATATGAAGACAGATTTTTATTTATACTTTATAAATTTTAGATGACTTAAATTTTGGCTGAAGTACAACTGTATTTTCAGATCAGACTGTAGAAAAAGACATGATTGTTAGAACCTGGTTCAAATCCTAGCCGTGACGTAACCAAGGTGTACCCTGCCTTTGCCCAACAGTACCTGGGATAGGCTCCGGCAACCCTGTGACCCCAAAAGGAAATCAAGAGGTTTTAAAACAATTTATTCGCCTCTGATTGTTCAATTCGGCAGTAGCAGGTTTTATTACAACATTTTATGAACCCAATTTATTAAACCAATAGATTCCATAGCAACTCTCTTAGTGCGATATTGCACTGAGAATGACTCGCCTCTAACACAAACAAACCCTGAGCAAAACCAGATGCAGAAACCACTCTCATCTGCCTGCTGGTTGAAGAAGACAAGCCTCTTAAAGGACAGAAATATCTGCTAAAGTAAGGAGTGAACCCAAGTTAGCAGCTGCAATCATACAAGAATATATGGAAGGTAAAGAAAGCAGAAAGAAGAACACAGCAGTCTAGACTCAGAAATCACAAAAATGCAAAACTCCTCAATCTCATCATCAGTTCCGGTTGTGAATCCAACCTGTTTGAGTCCCTATGACTGAGCAGAGAAAGCTTGAGTGTGGAGACTAAGGGGAACTCACCTTAGTTGTAAAAAGACACTTTAGACGCAATCACACGTGTAAAAGTGTTTTGTCATAAGAATCCGAAACAGATGGATTTACAGCTCTGTCCTGCTGTTAGCCTGGTTTCTTTGTTAGCTCCTATGTTTGTAGTCACATCATCCTTCTGTGACAATTTTCTCATGGAAAATCCATTTTTTTTAGATGGCAAATTAAAGAGGAAAACGAATATATGTTCTGGTGAAACATTTGTAATTTCATGGGCATCTGTTGATCTGGCAGGAGGTTTCTTGTCTGCACACGTCTGTTTTTGGCACATTTAAGAGCCTAATAAGTAATTCAGTCATGGAGGGCCTCTAGGAGTGTCTGCAAAGAAAAGAGGGTTTGAAGGAGATACTGGGGGGTCTGAGCAGAGCACACAGCTTGTTACACAGACATGAGGATGAGTGACCCGCTGCATGGAGATGGAGACAAGTTCCCTACAGGGGAGTGATGGCGGCGTGCACATGGACAGCATGATGAATGAGGGAGCAAAGCTGCAGGAGGCCATAAATCAATATCCCCTCTTTTCTTCTCTCTTTTAGGGAGGATACTACATCACATGTCTCCTTGTCCTGTGAGATGATAGTGGAACACTCTGAACGAACGCACTAATATCCCTGAACCTGACCCGTGGGCAGCCATGAACAGCTTTGTATTCTGCTCCTTTAAATAGCTCTTTTGTGCAGAATATTACAGCTTGCTGGTGAACTTAACAAGTCATCATCAGGGGATCTTGCAGGGCTGAGTGTTCTACCACCTTACCACTAAATGCATTGGTCTTGCTCAGCGAGTGAGCTGAAATGAGCACTAAGCTGACTGGGTCTGTTAAGCCTTGTGCATTTTGCCCTGCAACGTGCACGCCGTTGATGTGAAGGAGCAGCGCAGTGCACGGTGAAACACGCTTTAGGAGTATTTAACCTGCAATCCTGAGTGTCTGGTTCACGGGAAGACCCCCCACCACCATCACTACCACCAAAGGACAGAAGAAAAAAAAAGGTTCTTTTTGAGATGGATGGCTTGGAGGGATTGCACAGTTGTTCCTCACTTTCAAAAGGTACTAAATTAAGTTCTTTTGGTTCTTTAAAACGTCACATTTGATCTCCTCTTACGAAATGACTGTACTCTCGAGGGCAAACTGCTTTTTAACGCACACATTTAGTTTCCATTTATTCTTACATGCACAATATCCACACGTTTTAATGTATTTCTTTTTTTTTTTCAAATATGCATTTGTATTAAAAAAATATCTTTCACTATTTACCTACTCTAATAGTTCATTTTTTACATTAATTATCGGATCACATTTTTTGTGTGCATTTCCCCAGATTTCACTAAAATATTCAAATGATAGAATGATAGATTTATCCGGATTTTTTTTTTTTTGCTCTATTTGTCTACTGTTAATGCTTGTGTTTATTTTCATTTTTTGTTTGTAATAAAAAAAGACAGACTGTACAAGCGTTTTTTACTCGTTTTCTTTTCTAGGATTATTCCTGTTGCTTTAAATACTAAGCTACTTATATGTTGCTGTATTGATTTTTTTTTTCTCCAAACTACAAATGTAGATTTTTTTTTTTTTTTAGTAGAAACGAGTTTTGCGGGGAAAAACTTTTTAACTGAAGAACAGAAGTCTGCAGAAAAAAAGTGAATCTGAATCATACATGCTTTTATCAGTGCAAATGCAGTTTTATTTTAGAATGAAAATACAGTGAAGGGAACAAGTGAGGTATTTTTTTCAATACTAGATCAAAATAAATACAAAAAAACTCAAAGTTGTGTTAAGCAAGAGCCTTGATAATTACAGTAAACATACAATGTATTTGCATTTCCAAAAAAAAAAACTTTTTATGGAAAAGCAAGCTGCCTATTACAAGTAAACAGAGACACTAAAAGATAGTTTAAGGCTGCAGAAGACTTCATGTTGACAGGGGTGGTCCATTCAAAACGTTTGGAACACTTAGTGGAGAAGTTTTATTTTGTTTCTGCATAAATATGCATATATTTTTCTAAATTTCTGCAAGATACTTTGACTATTTGCATGCCAGATTAACTTAAAATGTACATGATTTTAAAGCTTTTAGGGGATCCTTCTAAATCTCCAAGATGCTGGCACACAAGAGAGAAAAGAATGAAGAGCGACAGATTGGATTCTGCTTTTATCTGTTGCAGAAGAACCAGATAGGGAGGAAAAAAAGACAAGTCGGAGTGGGGAAGGATGGGCGAACTGTCAGGACTCATAAAGACAGAACCTGAGACAGGTGGCAGATGAGACAAAACCGCATCCCATGGATGAAACCAAAGAGGCGGTTGCCAGAGAAACACAGGACATTTTCCTGATTTATTCAGAATCGTGCAAAAGCCTCATTTCTTATATATGCTTCCAGGGAGTCAGACAGTCTTGTAATCTTTTAATGTGGTCTGGATCAATAGTTCTTGAATCTTTGTGTCCAGTGAAGTTTTTCTTGTCCCTTTTCAGACAACTCCATACTATTTAAAAAAAAAGAATTTCCTCTTAATTGCTGTTATTTGCTCTTTCAGCAAGATGAACATTAAACTATTTCAAGGTTTAGAAATTATCTTTATAAACTCTAAAGATATTTGAGTCGCACTCTGATTATCTTCTGATCTATTTTAAAAGTGTTCCTGATGGTCTTTTATTGATGATTATGCCGTTTTTAGTCCAAATCCGAAAACCTGTTGTTTTCTCAGACAAGCTGATTCACAACAACTGAACAAATAAATACTTAGAAATTCAAGTTTGAGCTTAATTTTCTTTTTGTGCTCCACCAGAAAATGGCCCAAGATCATTTTTAGAGATGAAGTTTTGCTGCCTTAACACAAAATAAAAAACGGAAGCAGAACTTTGTTGAGACCTAAAGAGTAACCTCCGCATTTTTTCCCCTCTGCCATTTTTTTGTTTTCACACCAGCTGCAGGCTAGCAGAAAAAGCAGGTCTACCAGGGGACGTTCCAATAGTATATTGCACTGTTATAATGGTTGTTGCATACAATGTGAGTCTTAATGATAAAAATATGTGATGTGAGTAATAAGAGGCCTGCATCCCAGTAGAGATTTATGTGTTGCACGGTCCCAGTGTCTCCTGAGCCAACAGCAGAAAACTTTAATCCCATCCTCATTCCTCTTCACTGGAGTTCTCCACTGAATAAATAAAACAACACCTTTAGAGGCCTCAATTGTCCCAAAACATCAAAGATGTATGCAGAGGGAGGATATCACTGATTCGGTCTTGAGCATAATCATTAAAGTGTTTTCCAATCAGGAAAATATTTAACAAAAAAGACAAAATATTCAGTTTCAATACTGTCATCAGGTCTGCATTAATGCCTAAAAAGTGTATAAATCTGATGAACATGTGGTGCCATGATCACTGGTCATGGGACACGCATTCACGACTGTGCTAAACGCTCATTTAGCATATGATGTTCAAACTGGACAAGTAGGGAAGGGCTTCTTCTTCTTTTTTAATTGTTTACTAATGCAAGTCCGCCAACCACAGTTGAAAGATGTTTGGTGCAAAGTGTTGAAGCAGTGCAAGTCTAGCAACTCTTACTCCAGGCTTTTTCTTTCACAGCTTTATTCCGATATACGAAAGACTTAGTGTTATATCATTCTGGCCGGACACAAATCACAACTCAAAAAGTTGCATTACCTGCGATAATGCTAGTGTGAATGCTTTTTGCTGAATGTGGTCGCTGAAGATGCTCAAGGTGTTTGCTGAATGTTCTGAAGCAATTTACTGTAAGTGCTGAAGGGATTTGCTTAAAATGCTAAAGCTACTTGCATAATGCTAGCGTTGTTGAAGGACTTAAAAATTCCCTGAAAAACAATGACATATAGACCACTGAAGCAATTTGCGTAAAGTTCAGAAAAAAATGTGGAAATTTGCTGAAAAACTCCTCAATACGTGCCAGTTTAGCCAAAAAAAATCTAACACATTTAACCTGGTTTAACGTTCAACCTGCATTCAATGTATGGTACATGGAGCTCGAAAACGGTCATAGAAACTAGCATAGCTACACATGAACGTAAGAGTTTGGAGTTTTGAACAGAACCCCTAAACGCGCATTAACATAGGCTTGTCATCACGTTTATTGTTGAGCTCAAAAACGGTCTTAAAAATGTGTGTAGGTACTTGTGAATGCAAGAGATTTGAACGCAGAAGCAGTTTACATAGACTTTTCATTGAAAGTGGCAGATAGACTGCACGCTGCTGAGAGCGGTGTGAACGTAGCTTGAACTTTAATCGGGTAATCCGTGCAACCTTACCAGACTTCACAAATTGTAAATGGCATATACTTATATAGCGCTTTTCTACCTTTCTTGAAGCCCCAAAGTGCTTTACAGTCACAGTCCCATTGACCCATTCACACACACATTCATACACTGAACAAAATAGACTTAAAGATTAAGAAATAGAACTTCTGAAGCTAAAAGCAATGTCCTGGTTTTAAATGCATTTCCTGATTACGTTAATCTCCTCCAGCAGTGTGTCTTGAGAAAGTATCTCTTCCTTTGGGTTTTGGTCACAACAGAGATGCCCAGATCTCTTTGTCCATGGATACCTCTTCCAGTTCCTCTGCATTTTAAAGGTGTTAAGAGATAATCTCTCCAGTGTGTCCAGAATCTGCCTTGTGGACTCCTCCTTTTTGTGCATGTGCATTGCATCTCGTCATCAGGATGGAATTCCTGCCATATGTTCAAACCACCTGACCTCACTCTCAATTTGGAAGAGTCACGACTCTACGCTGAGCTCCTCCCAGATGGCGGTACTTCACACACTATCTTCCACCACCCTGGAAGGAGAGCTTATTTTTGTTACCTGCATACTTAGAGCTTTGCTTTTTCCACTCAGCTCTCTTAACCACAAGAGAGTTATACAAAATCTACAATACTGCAGGCCTGGTGCTCATCTATCAATCACACATCAACTCTCCTTCAACTGCTCGAATACATCAACTTCTACACGTGTTGAAATGAGTTATTCCCAACTTGGAGATGAGATTCTGGCTGACAATCACAGAAAGTTGCTTTTAACTTCTGTAAAATTCACTGAAATCTTTTTTCTGGATTGTTTAATAAAAGTTAGTAACAAAACCTGGAAATTTGACTTTTTTTTGGTCCTCCTAGATTAGCTGTGCATCCTTAGATGATCATCTCACTTAAATCAAGTTTGGCAAGTGGCAGCATTCATGTCTTCTCCACGCCAGAACAGGGACCTAATACCAAAGGTTATCTGGACATGAAGCAGTGGGCATCTCCTCCTTTGACTGCAACTGGGAGGGGTCCCACTATAAGCTAGAAGGCTGCTGCACTTTTACTGTGCTACAAAACATTTTTTTAGTTTCTCCCACTCCAAAAAAAAAGATCTTTTTGCTGTTTTTCAACATGTTCTTTTGGCATTTTTCAGATGATGGAGGATACGTTCAAAGAGAATTGAAATGAACATTGCATTTCTGAGTTTTTCTATACGGGAATCATTGTGAATCAGGAACAGATGAAAAAACTCAGTTGAAAAAAGAGCGTATTTGTAGTGTAGAAAACAGTGTGGGTAAGTCCACAAGCTCCCTGCTCTGACCTCTTAGCAACAGGGAAAGGGGGGGGGGGCTTGATCCGCTCACAATTCAGAGGCAAAACTTTTAATGAACTCCTGCTGCTCTGCAGAACCTACGTTCTAGAAAGCAACATTTTTGGGGGGGTTTGCATAGAAAAATAATCATAATTAAAAGACTACTCTGAAAATAAATCAAAAGATAATTGGTGCAAGTCTTTAATTTTTTTCAATTCTTCAGTGAACTATGGACTTTTACTTCTCATAATGCCCTTTTGAACAACAATTGCACATTAAAGACAATACTGTACCCCACCTTCACCCAGTGTCAGTTGACAAAACCCCCGACATTCCAGATTTTTCCATCCTTGTGAGCACTTTTAAGAAGCATTCCAAACTTCAAATCACCAAAACCTCCCAAAGTGGAAAATTGTTTGTTTCTTGATGTCAAAGCAGCAAGTGTTTGACAATTTTTCACAGTTGAAAATACGTTTCACACAAAACATTTGCCTAATTTCGAGATACACCTGCCTTGAAATGAAACATGTGAGAATAAACTACTTTTCTTGGAAGACAAATCTTTTTCAGATAAATTTGAAAGTACTGCCTCTCAGGCTTCATCCACTTAGCAGCCATTCGCCGTGGTGCCTCCTCCATTATTGACTTGTGTATCAGGACTTCCCATGAGTATCGAGCAAACAGAGTGGCCTGCAGAAAGCTGTCTCTCATCATCTTCTGGCTCCCTGCTCCCTCTCAACAGCATCTCCAGGCAAATATTTGACTTGGGATAAGTTTCACATTAAAGGGAGATCAAAAGACGTTGGCAGAAATGGGACAGTCACCTTCCTGAATTTGGAGTTGTACCTGAGCTGAAGGATTGTTTTAGCCACAGTTTTAGAATCAGTTTATTCTCTATGTCTATATATATAATTTTCCACACATTTAGGGCTTTCCACTTCACAACAAAATTTTGATATTCTCATAATTTACATTTAGAAGTTTGCAGTGAGCATTTAATAGTCATTAATATGCCACATTTCATATGAACCCAGATCTCAAAAGTCTTTCTTTATTTTATTTCTGGTCTTTAAATATAAAATTCAAAGTAATCTTCAGGGGGCTGCACGGTGGCGCAGTGGTTAGCGCTCCTGCCTTACAGCAAGAAGGTTCCCGGTTCAAGTCCTGGCTGGGGGACCTTTCTGTGTGGAGTTTGCATGTTCTCCCCGTGCATGCGTGGGTTTTCTCCGGGTACTCCGGCTTCCTCCCACCGTCCAAAAACATGCTTCATAGGTTAATTGGTCACTGTAAATTGTCCCTAGGTGTGAAGGTGAGTGTGTATGGGTGTGTGGTTGTGGCCCCTGCGACGGACTGGCGACCAGTCCAGGGGTGTACCCTGCCTTCGCCCATGAGTAGCCGGGTTAGGCTCCGGCAACCCCGTGACCCCGAAAGGGATAAAGTGGATTGGGATGAATGAAGTAATCTTCATAAAATGTCTTTAGATATGATTTTGTTCTATGTGGGAAAAAAAGGAATAGGAATAAATAGGCCATTTACATTTAAAACTTAATATAAGGGTTCAAAGAATGCCGGCTGATTGGCCCTCACACATTTTCACCAAGTCTGGCCATCTTTGCAAAAGGTTTGGACACCCTTGGTTTATGGCCATGACTGTATTGGCGAGTCTGCAACTGTCTTTAACATGTCAGCGTCGTCTTGACAAGCTCTCAGTTTATCTGCCTCCTTCACTTCTTTTTACACACCACTGCAGGATTACCTGCAGCGCTGACATGCACTGAAAGCTCAACTAGCTTTTTAAGAAAAACCCTCCCACAGCCCATGAGCAAAGTCAAACACCTGTTCAGTTTGGTGAACAGAAGTAAGGTTAGGCTTGAAAAATTGAACTATGTATGGTTGGTCATTTTTCCACTGGACTTATTTTAAATAGAAAATATTCTGGATGTCACCCTCATCACCCCCAATCTGAATGATGACTTTCCTCCTTCTGTTTTGTTGGATTTTTACTGTCCTTGAGTGTTGAAGCCCATAATGGGTTTAAGTATTTGAACCAGATTGCTAAATATCAAAAAGCTCAGTAGAAAACTAGAACAAACTGGAAGCTTACCCATGCTGCAGACATACCCTCACAGTACATGCTGTAGAGTTTCACTTTTCCAAAGGTTATGTAAAAGTTAATCTTGGCCCAATCCCACAAAAAGATTCAGACACTAAAGACCCACTCCAAAGAAAATTGACTTTTTGATGTTTACCATGTTCTTGTGCCATTTCTTTTCATAATGAAGGACATAAATAAAGAAAATTAAGATTAAAACTGCATTTCTGAGTATTTCTTCATGCAAATCGTAGAAAATCAGAAGCAGGCAACAGAATGGTGTTTAAAAAAGCTTGTAGTTGTTTTGTACAAACTACAATTGGCAGGTCACAAGTTCCCTGCTAAGCTCCATTGATGCATCCACTTGCAGACAAATAGATCTCTATGAGTCTATGTTGTCCTCATCCCAGCTTGATAGATCTGACATTGCTTGCCATTTTTGTGGAACCGTAAATGCTGGGTTGGGGTTGTGAAGGGCTGTAGGCTAGCGGTAAACAAAGAGATGATGGGAAATGGGCACAGGCTTACTCACTGTCAAAAGTCCTGCCCACAACTCGTTGGCGAATTTCTAATGAACTTCTGCTGATCTGCAGAAATGTTATTTTGGCTAAAAACAGCATAATCATAAATAAAAGACCAAGCAATCAAAATTAAAAGATTAAAAGACTGCAGGAAACTGTGTTTTCTGAACAAATAACCAAAGGTTTCCATTAAACCTCCTGCTGTCTGTGGTCCTTCATTAATTATTGTGTTATCTTGAAATTGACAGAAAAGAAATAAAGCAAATTAGCAGAAGGTGAACCCAGTTTATAAGGGTCAACAATCTGTTGATTAGCATCAAGTAGAACAACTGTAGCGGCCATCTTGTCACCTATTGCTGTAAACTCTCCACAAAACACGATAGAAGTGGGTTAGCGACAGTGAAAAACAGCACTTCTTCTCCTTATGAATTTTACAATGATGGATCACAGTTTTTCCTCTTTTTTTTGCTTTGATCTGGTGAATATCTGGTTGTGTTTGAGCAGTTCTGCCAATTAGGTAATGCTTGTGGTTTACAGTTTGTATAAACATTTGAACAAAAATGTTTCCTTTGTGCTAACACGCCCCTTGTTTCTGCTCTTCACAACAGCTAAGGCTTATGGGATTGCAGAATGCATCTCACTGAGGCTGCCTCCAAATTGTCAATCAATTATATGCACAACAGAACCAAACATTGGTCTAATTGTGTTTGTGTGAGAAGTGCTTGGTGTCAGATCAGCAAACAGCGCTGAACCACCCACTTTCCCTTCACTGCACAAGAAAATAGGGCCTCTGATAGACAAAAGAGGAATCTGACACTTATTGAGGAGCCTTGAGTTGTATCAAGTGGAGAAAATGTGACCACAATTACCAAAAAGCATTATATGATTAAAAGTTCTTCTTTAGCTCGGCGTTTGCTCATGCACACACCAAACTCGTACTATAGACAAGAAGACAACTTCATGGACACCCACTGATGGGTTGATAAGGAACAAGAAGATCTAAACTAGCTAAGAAGCTAAGCTACGTTAACACCTCCCTCTGCAACACATGTTCAAGCGGCCGCTTCCAATGAAAAGTCTGAGAATGTTAGTAAATGCACGTTTTTGGGTTCCCATGTCCAAACTCTCGCATTCACGTATAGCTATGCAAGTTTCTACAACTGTTTACGTGCTCTAGGTACATAACGCATGGCAAGTGAACATGCGTTGAAAGTCCAACCAGGTGAAACTTTGACCAATCAGGGACTTGGATTTGGTAGTGGTGAATGAATGACATTCCCTTCCATTCACAGAAGTGCCAACTTTTGAAAATTAATCATAGAGGAGAAATTGATATTTGTGGTTTGAGCCCAATCGGAATTCTATGATGCCAAGTTTTTCGTTATGAGAGAAGATGGTGTTGCATTATGAGAGGCTTGGCGTCTCTCCAGATTTTGCGATCTTGCAATAATCTTGTTAATCATATTAATCTTGAATTTGTTTATGCAGAACTGCCACAATTTAACACCTTATGGCGGACAAGAACTTCCGGATATTGATTAGCGCTACGGCAATGTTATTATTACAGATCTCAACCTCATTCCTGAGATCTTTAGAACCGTGGCCGCCACGCACCCCACCCAGCCTGGCGGAAGTGCCTGCAGGCGGCGTCGGGACTGTAAACAAAGAAGGGGGAGTGCGTAGGATGAAGAGTGAAGCTGACACCTAACCGGCTTCCAAGTGGTCTACACCACACATGCGGCATGAAAACAAACTGCTCAGAGGAAGCAAGGCTTAACTGAGTGGAATAGCTTGCCAGAATTAACTGGACCGTACCACTCCTCACACTTTTTCCTTTTTTTTTCCGACTGTTTGCTGGCCCATGTCCCGCACCTAAGGACTTTGTGTGAAATGTCGAAGCCGTGCAAATTTTGCAAATCTTGATTCTTTTCATTCACAGCTTTATTTCGATATGTGAAAGACTTGGTGTCATAAAAAAAAAAAAAAACGCAAATATGAATTTGTCCTCCATGATCATTTTTCAAATTGTTCATGGCTGTACGCACATTTACACGTGTTTACATAGACTTTTCATTCGAAGTGGTAACTCCATTGTGCCTTGTAAAGGGCTGTGTGAACGTAACTTCTAAGGTTTTGCCTTTTTTTTTAAATACATTCTTTTTTTACTTATTTTCATTGTGTTATTTTTGCTTAGTGTTATCTATTATTTGCTGTTTCATAGACTAATGGGCACACATTTCCCCGTTGTAATCTGTTGTATTCATTCTTTTCACCACTTTTTTACCCCGTTGTTTCTTTAGAAGACATTTGACTTGAAAAATCAAGAAAATTGACTTGTGGACCATTTTGGAAACTCAATTTCTTAAAATGTCTCTTTACCTAAAAAGTATATATATAAAAAAATGTACGGATGCAATGTTTATTTTCTAACCTCAATGCTTTTCTTGTTCTGAGAAACGTCTAACAATAGATTCACCACAAACAAGCCTGTATATTGATTGGAACTTTTCATTAAAAACAGAGGTAAAACTGTGAGGATGGAATTAAAAAATGCTTCTCAGTTAATTAGAATTTGCACATATGTCTGTAAGTTATGCAAATTCTTGAATCCGTGTTAATACGATTGCTAACAAGTGTGACTTAATGAATTCGTAATGAAACTGACTTCTCCATTTAGCTTTAATAACACTGCTTCAAAGTTGCTAACCTGTTTGAAGCACGTATAAAGAGTGCAATCTCTTCTGAGATCCAGGAACTTTTTTTTTTTTTTTAGAATAAATTATCATGTAGGGCTCCTTTGCTTTCAATATTACAATTTAGAAAACAAATGCATCTGTGGAAGCCAATAACTGGCAACATAACAGCCTCAAATTCAATAAAACAAGCCATTTCATCCATAACGTTAGTGTGTTTGCACATTTTTTCTGTATTTTTCATTCTGAAAGCAGAAGCTCCAAACTGCAAGTGGCAATTTATGTCTGCTATAGACAAAATTTAAATCACAACTAACACTGACCTTTTCCTAATAACATATGAGCCAACACGAGTTGTTTGGAATTCTTTTGGAAACAAAGTCGGAATGGTTAAGATTTATCAAATCCAGGGCTGTGTTGAATCTGAGGCTGACATCATTTGTTTTTCAGATCCAGTTAAAAGTGAAAGCATGACAGCTGCCTGCAAGCAAACAAATAAGAAATGTTTGTAACAAGATCAGCAAATGATTTATTTTGATGCCGTATGTGTTTCAGAACTCAATTTCTGAATTTAAAACCAACCGGCAAGAGGCAACCAAGGCGCAGAGGTACAGTGGTTGACCTCTGAACCTGTGTCTAAGTGTCCTTGGGCAACACACTGGCATTTATTTAGTGCCTTGCATGTATGCGAAGCAGGGTGGGTGATACTGAGAATTTGGGTATTGATCTTATACCAAGTAATGACTGGGATTGTATCGCCGATATCTTTACCAATATGTATCTAAACATTACTTTTTGTTAAACATAAGAAAAAAACTTTCTGCAAATAAAGTTGTTAATTAACTAACAAAAACAATCTGAACTGAAATATAAAACAATGTAAAAGTATTTTAATAAAGACGGTAATTAAATAACAACAATGAGAAAACAGTAACTAGTGCAAAATAACAAAAAAGCAATAAAGTGAGTACAATTTCAACATAACAGCACCACAAACGATTATTTTTGAAAAAATAAATTCAGTTCTAAGTTAACAAAACGACTGGTGCAAAATATGTAGACAATACACAGCTTCCCCTCTGACTGCACGTCGCTTAGTTGTAACCTTTGGCTCTTTGATCACAAATCCTCTTGAAACTCTTGTATCTCTTGAGGAAGCCTTCTGTGTCCCCACGTAAAAGAAAAATGTCAAGATTTTTTTCTTGAGAAATATTAAGATGTTGACGTTCTTCCTTTTAATTGCAGTTCTTTCAGTTATTACTTTTCCCATCTTAGAGAGAATCCTCTAAGCAGGTACGAATCTGTCCTATCTCACAAGATTTCCCTACGTATAGCATAAAATGATATAGCTATAAAAATGTCAGCTAATCCTTCCTATATGAACAAACACACTGTTTTCATGTCAGTTCGTAAACACAGCAGGGTCGGAAAGATTCACGGAGGGAAGTAGGAGTGTTTAGTGGGTTAATATGTAAATGTAGTATGTTGTCATGTGCAGGTGGAGAATGTAAAAAAAACCTGTGCAGCTGTCATTCATGAGCTGTAAGGAGATAATCAGAAGATCTGTGTGTAGAGTGCCTTTCTGTCCGCACAGTGAACATTTCAAAATCTGTGAGGTCTTTCGAACAGAACAGAATATGAATTTACGGTGGAATTGAACCGCTCAGCCAAGTTTTAATTCACATTCCGCTCTGAGCTCATATCGTTTGGTTCAAAAGATGTGATTGCGTTAGGGTTAGGGGTTAGGGTTCACCGTGCGGACAGAGATGCACTGTAGGTGGTGTGGTGTGAAAGCAATTTATGAGTACCAGAAGATAAGTAGTGAGCTAGCCTAAAAGTCCAGAGCTAAGTTGAAAAGCTTAGCATTGCTATAGTTACATTACGCATTTAATTAAATGTAACCTAAAGTCACAAAAATGGCAAAAAACAAGATCAAAGAGGTAGCGAAGATTCATGGGTGGTCCGCTAAAACTGAAAATTATGACTTAATTTCAGACCGCGCATGCGCAGTTAGTGTTACTAGGAAATTTTCATGCGTAGGAATTCAACGGTTCAACCTGCCATCATCCTCAGCTGCCATCATATGATGTATATGAATATAAAAAAATAAAAAATGTCATCTTATCTGTTCTAAAAATGCAATTTATAATTCTTAAAATGTTAATCAATTTTATACTCGCTGTATTTTACGTATTTCCTGTTCAACTACAGCGCAGGCTGTGAGGTAAGGCAACACCTAACTGTCTCACGGCAGGCTGTGCAATCCCATTTGAACTAGTCGACAACTACAAGAGGGGCAGGACACCACTGAAACAAGACCACTTTTTTGGGACACAAGAATTGAAAAGTTAGGGGGCGCAAACAGGGAGGGCAAAGAAGAGTTGAAACTTTTCCATGTTTCACTGAGTATTTTCACTAAATTCACTCATCCATTATCTAGGTATGGGTTATGAGGCCAGGAGTTTCTGGAAGGAGTCCGTGACCTCCCTCTCTGCAGCCACTTCTTTCAAGTTTTCCAGAAGGATACCATGTGTACTCAGGCCATCTGAAATATAATCTGAAGTATTTCCAGGCTCTACCACCATTGACATTTCCATAAATCCTAACCAGGAAGCCATCTGTGTAGCCTTGTGCCAGATGTCCAAACTTCCTCAGATGGCCCTTCTCAGTGTAAAGGAGTAGCGGCTCTCCTCACATGTCCTCCAGGATGGCTGAGCCTCCCATCTCTAAGTGGCTAAGGCAACTGTAGGAGACTAGCCCAGTACAAAGTCTACATCTCTGTGGAACTACACTAATCCATCAGTCAATCTCACACTCAATCCTTTCCCCACTAGTGAACAGAAACGTACTTGAACTCCTCTTGGAGATGGGATTCATTCCAAGCAAAGTTGATATCATTTCCAATTCACATTGAATCCAAGTAAAAATATGTAAAATTACAGAAATTTCCTACACAGAAGAGTCAGTGATTTTTGTTTTACATTTATTGACACTGTTCCATCTGTTTTGATTGTTTGTTTCGCGATGACGTTACAGAGCGGCACGTCTTGCTTGGTGTCTTAAAGCATGAAAGGTAAAGTCCCAGGAGCGTCTGCGGTGACATGCACAGACAAAAATATAACCCTCTCTTTGCATTTGATTTTAAAAACTATAAGATAAATAATAAACGTGAGATGCTTCAGAACACAGCAGGGTCTCCCAGATCACGGGTAAAGTTCTTCAGTACATCACATAGAAACACTTAATTGGATGCAGTTTTTGAGGTAATTTGAACAACAGTTTTTCTTCCCCTTGTCAATAAATAAATAATCCATCCACAAGGTTACTTTGTTGCTAAAGTTATGGTATGAAACAACCTCTAAATGCATTATAAATGACCACTGTGTCACTTTATCATTACAAGCTTGGCGTGGCTCTGAACTTACCCTAAATCACAGCCTCTCCATGAGCATCCATGTAGTGTAGTCAGAAAGGTCATCAAGTAAAATTCAACTTTGGAAATGTTTTAACCTGGATCTTTTTGTTTGTTGTGATCTCAGAGTCAGCGGAGCCATAAAGTTACAATGCTTCAAAAATCAGGAGCAGACAAAATAAATGTTGAAAAAACGCTTATTTGTGGGTCCTGCCCCCCATAATTCAGAGGCAAATTTTTAATGATGTTGCTCTGCGAAAACCTAGGAAGCAACACATGTTTTTTTTATTAATTTTGCAAAAAAACAACAATCATAATTATGAAAACCACTGGGAATACTTTTACAATCGATTAATAGATGATCAGACTGGGTGTTTAATGCTTTTTAGGTTATAAACTACTTAATTCTACATGCACCCACCTGGAAGTTTAGAAGCCTTACATAGAGAAGTTCAGATGCAATGACCACACATCAGTCCCTTAAAATCTCAAAATAAAAGCCTATTCATTCAAACTCGAGGTCGTTCACGAGACGTCAGTCAGTGAAGGAAACAAAACCGAAGCGCAAGCAAAATTCACGGTCAGGCAAAAAGGTGAGAGCAGAAGTGACAGGA
The DNA here is from genome assembly GCA_036245035.1 of Adrianichthys oophorus. NCBI lineage: Eukaryota > Metazoa > Chordata > Actinopteri > Beloniformes > Adrianichthyidae > Adrianichthys > Adrianichthys oophorus. The sequence goes on along the minus strand of BSAI01000072.1, from coordinate 5,812,044 downwards.
TGGCTTAATTTACAGGTAAAAGCAGCTGGGAGAAGGTCATGACAAACACATGAATCCAATTATCACGTAACACCACACTTGCCAATAAATGAACATGATTGTTGATAACATCAATTCTTGAAAGAAATTCTTCATGAAAACATTACTCAGTGGTGGGGTCATAGTCGACAGGAACAGGGATCTCTGTATATCACTCAGTTAATGTCCTGTTGGGTCCTATATGGTCAAACATTTAATGGGACTGGTGTCCTTGTCCTGGTATTCAAGCAAGGATGCGTAATCAGTTTTGATTGAAATGTGTCAGCATTGAAGGAAAAGGTGGCGATTTAATGTGTCTCAAGTTTTCATTATTTGGTCTCTGATGGTTAATTTATAATTTCATGTATCAAATGACAACAATAAAACTGTTTAGCTAGCCACAAACGTCTGAAGCTGTCAATATTCACTGAACATGTTTTGTGTGTATGTCCATGTTAGTACTATTTCTTGTACTCACTTGCAGTTTGCAATAGTTTTTTTTTTTTTTTTTTTGGGGGGGGGGGGGGGGGGGGGGGGGGGGGGGGGGGGGGGGGGGGGGGGGGTGGGGGAATCTTGTACGACTTTACTTCCTGACTGCTATTGTGACTGCTATTTACGTCCTTTTCTCGTCTCTGCTGTATTTATTCCAGAGTTAAGTGGTAAATTACCTTAAGCTTGGTTTTGTTCATAAAGTTTTCCTTTAAAAAATAAAGCAAACTAATGCAAACTTCACTTCTCCATTTTGGTCTGGAAAAATAGACTGCATCCACTGCTACCTGACACATATATTCTTTAGCAGGAAGATTCAACTCTATGAGCATCTTGATGAATTAAAAAAAGCAAAACATTAAGCTGTAAATAGAAAATGAGGCCTGTTTGAAATGAGTTTTCCTGGGATTTATGATTTTTTTTTTTGTTGTAATTTTTGTGAAAATTTAGAATAAATATTTCCTTACCGAAACGATTTCTCCACTCTGCCAAATGATGCTCTGAACTGACCCAATAAATGTTAATTTTTTCTAAAAGAATCTATTAACATCCTCCAAATATAATTAAAAGTATTTAGACAGAAAATTATCTCAAATATTTTCAAACAAAATATAGATGCAATGTTTTTGATTTGGTAAAAGAATACATCTGTTTTTAATCTTAAGTTTTTAATTATGTTTCTTTTATTTATGGTATGCATCAGATATATCTGGTCTTTAGCTAAAACACAACTAAGAACTTTAAGTTAAAAACACAAAAAGGCAAAACATTTTGTTCTTATTTCAGAGAAAAAAAGTAACTCAAGTCCAAGTGTTTTACCCTCCTGGTGGTATGTTTCTTTAAAGAAGCTTATGAATAAATGTATAGGCAAGGTAAGTTTATTTGTATAGCACATTTCATGTACAAAGACAATTCAAAGTGCTTTACGCAAAACATAGAAAAAGAAAACGATCAAAAGAAATATCAAAGGTGTGATCATTAAAATATGCATACTTATATATAAATACATACTAATATATAAATATAAGTATACAAAAAATACAGCTGCGTGTAGCTTATTCTAATGGGATAGCATCACCCAGGTAAGTTTTGGACTACTCATGCATCCTGTTCTTCCTGTCTTGTCGTAGACCTGAGAAGCTAGTTACTCTGGCTGCCATGGTCTGCTCACATCAGACATCTCAATCAAGTTAAGGATATTCTTCCAAAAGACAGATGAAATAACCGCTCGAGGCTCACCAGTGAGTTTATGCGTTCCGTCATCCATATTGACAAGATCACAGCTTTTTTTTTGGTTGTGTGCGACAAATGTAGCTTGAAATTGCTTTGTCTGCTTCCCAACAGAACGAGTGTTTGGAAATCACCAACCAGGAAAATAGATATACACATTCTAATCATTAATGACTGACAGTCGTCATGACTTTTTGTTTTCCCCCATCGAACATTACAGCAGAGAGGATAGAGGGCATTCTCCTGACAAGATAAAAATTTCATTCTTCTGTGTGGTGATTTGGAACCGTAGCTGTGCTGTTGCTGCATTGCATGTCACAAAACACACAAATGTGACATGTTTGTATTTTAACTGTAATGAAATAACGTGCAATTATGGCCAGAAGCCAGGACACTGCTGTTCTCCTCTGTAGTCGCGTACTCTAATCGCTGAAATAAATTCATGTTAAATGACGCATTTTGCCCGTGAATGTACACCTGGCGTAAAATTTCAGTTGCGGGTGATGACTTCAGCAGGTGTCACATTCTGCAGCGACTGGGTTGATTACACTCCGATGGCCGTGCAACCACTGCGACACCAGCGATTACGAAACGCTTCGAAGTATAAACTGGCCCTCAGGCTTTTTCAAAATTCCTTCCCTACTTCCAAACTCTTTAAAAAAAAAACTGGATTTTAAAAGCAATACGGACACCATTCTCACTATTTTTGTTTTTTTAACTGCAAAAAGGACATCACCGATTTCCCAAAGTATACATTTTTACAAGTATCCTTTATACAAGTATACACAAGTAGAAATTTTTTTCCACATGAAAAATTGTTCAAACACAATGCATTGTGGTCAATATTTGTCTAGTGAGCATCGATGCACACGGACGTCTGGGAAATTTCTAAAGCACTAGATTTTGGAATTGTAGTTTGAGAGAGCTCTACAAAATGGCAAATTGCCTAGCTATAGTGCACTGAGTAGTGAGTAGTGAAGGAATTCAGACACAACCCTAATTTCTGCAGATGAGCAGCTGTACATAAGAATTATGCCTCTGGGTTGAGGGCAGGATCACTGTCGTGGTGCAATTCGCATTCCCTTCTCCTCCCCACCGCCAAAGCTCCATTTAAGTGCTGTCCTGCTAGCTTAGAACCCTTCACACCCTCAACCAAACATTACCGGTGCAACAGAAACGGAGAGCAATATTGGAGCTATGCAGCCATAGAGTTTTGACCCAGATACCAGCTGAGATGAGGAAAATGAAGGTGTACCTGTACATCATTTAGCAATTTGAATAAAAAAATGTTCAGATATGCAACTTTGAGCTTAAATGTCTCTATCCATGTTCTCGATCATTAGGAAAATCCATCAAGAACATGTTAAAAACACGAAAAGCAAATTTCTCTTGGAGTGGGTTTTTATTATTTTTTTAATTTTTGGAACCTAACTCCCTAATACAAAAGAAAACAAGTAGATTACATATTCTTCCACTTTTCTTAAAAATGATGATGCATAATTTATTAGAAGTTCTTTCTTAGATTAAGACTTCCTTGTCCTTTGATAAGCTTTTCTGTATTTTTATTTTTTTTTTCACCTGCAACCCTGGGGACGTTCAAGAGCAGTGGAAGAGCATATGCTGCCCACAGCACGTATAATGACCCCCATCAAAGCCATCAATAACTATAATGTTCACCCAGACGCTCATGTAACATTTACTAGGATGAGGAATGAGGCATTTAAGTCAGAGGGCAACCTTTGTGCAAACGTATTTTGGAAAGGTCCAATTTAATTTTCCTGAGTTTGTTATCAAATACATGGTTATTTCCAAGTAGTAGCAAAACAGTTTTTCCATGTCAGAAAGGACAGTTACTAAATTAGTAATATATGAGTCATTTATGTAAGTCGACTGGCAGTGACAGTAATGATGCATGCTGCATTTCGAAGCAACGGCTCGTCTGAAGCATCTTTTTTGACTTTGAGATTTCCACCTCCAATTTTGAAGCAAAAAGATACATATTTATATCATGCAATGGTTTGAAATCTGAAAGCAGTCTAAGAATCTGTCTTTGGCTTTCAGCTTTCCTGCTGCATCTCAGTGAAATAAATCCTTCTTTGATTGATTCGCTTTGATGTTACAGCATTTTGTATTCATTGCATAGTGTTTTAAAATGTGTTTGAATAATTTAGGATATAGATTTTAAAGAGTCACTAAGAACTCTGAATTTCAATTATTTTAATATTTGCTTTTACTTATTTATTTTTTACTTTAAAATGTAAAGTATTATTTATGTATTTAATGTATGTATGTGTATAGTATGAGTAGCCAGGTTAGGCTCCGGCAGCCCCGTGACCCCGAAAGGGACAAAAACGGGTATAAAAAATGAATGTATGTATGTATATATATATATTTTTTTTCTTTTAAAGGGATTTATGGAAATGAGTGTCAGCCACATGCAGTATGCATCTACCAAACCAAAATGTTTGTTTTAACTTTTAAATCTATAAGATCAATCTCACATAAATGACACCCCAACACCTCATCAGAATAAATCCTGCATACCCAAACTGTGTTATCGAAACAGGGGTACTAAAGATGACATTACTGCATTTTTTGAAGGTAATAATGGAAATCAGTCCTGCAAAACCTGGTAAATACCAATCATCTTGTTAGATCCTCTTAGTTTGGAAGCCGTTCAAAGCTCCACTCTGATAAAAATCATGTTTTAAGTGTTCTTATGGCATTTTTCTGATGATGGAGGACAACAGATATATATAAATATGTATCTTACAGTTGGTTTTTTTTGGTAACGCTTTATAATACCATACTAATGCTTGCTAATTGTTTGTTTTATTGAAATCATTGTGAATTAGAAGCAGGCAAAATAAAAGACACTTTGAAGAGGAAAGTATTTGTGACATAGAAAATACGCTGGGAGGCCACAAACTCCCTGCTCCGCCCCTTCCTGCATCTACTTGCAGATGACTAGATCCTTGTGCGTCTTCGTTTTCCCCGTCCGAGCTGTTATCTGATTCATAACTTGATAACCATTTCATTTTTCTGCACCAGCAATGTAAGGTTGGGATTTTTAGGGACTCTAAGCTAGCAGGAGAGCATGCAACCAGAGAGCTCCCAGTTATGGGTGTCAAGAAAGAGGGACGGGGTTGCTCTGTGCAAACAGTCCCTTCCACAACTTGGAGGCAAATTTTGAATAAACTATATTGCCGCTCTGCAGAAACTGTCCTAGAAAATAACACATTTTTTTTTATTTTGACTCGAAACGGCACAATCATAATTAAAAGATCACTAGGAATCCTTTGAAAATAGATCAAAAGATTATCTGAGTGGATCCTTAACATGCCCCAATATACTTGGTGTGTTCAAGAAATATTTATTGAAAAAAGGTTAAAATGCTGTTTTATGTACTCACATACATCTAAATTACCTTGAGTTATTACTAAAAAAACACACACTTGAGAATGTATCTTCTGGGAGTAATCTGTGTTTAGTATGCACACAGTGACAGTTGGGAGAATAATACAGGAAGAAACCTACATTAGAACTAGACTGTAGGGATATTTTATTAACTCAGTTACAGAGTACAGTTAGGAGCAAACCACAAAACACTGTCACAGTGGACTTCTTTTCCTGTTACTCCAACGCAAAAGGTGAGTCAATTAAAAAATCAAAGTAAATTTGCATTAATTTTATTTCTATCTGCACTTTTTTCATATCACATATTTCAAACTGTTTTATAGTGTTGAGTATTCCAGTTCAGGGCCTCGGGAAGCTTGGGACCTATCTCCGAAGTTATCAGGCTAGACGCTGCAGACAGGTCTATCAATGCTAGGTCATTTGCATAACACGTTAAATGTCATTGTGATATCTATTAGTAGCACTATCAATTTTTTGCCTCCTATGTCTGTCGGAAATATGGTGATTGCTGTCCAAAGAGGTAAAAAGTAGTTGGCCACAGGAACAGCTGTGTTAAATTTACTTACACTTTCTATGTTCTGACTTTCAGCTGCCTCACCTTTTAGAGAGATACTTTAATTTAGATTTATAAATTGCTGCCCCATGGAAGTGATTGGGGTGAGGTTATATTTCCTGAAATAGAGCTTCCTGCAATAAAGGCTGTCATCATTTCCTCCACCACAGAGAATTCAGGTCTCAGCGGTGGCAAATACTAGGCCAACACCTTGTGTGTGCGCGTGTGCATGCGCTTTATGTGCTTTTAACTACACATTCTTTAGTTTTTTTTTTTGTTTTCTCTCCAAAGCGGGACATTTATATATCAGCTTGGAAGGATGGATTTTAGGATGTGGTGGTGCCAGTAAAACACCAAAAGCACATTAATAGATTAGAAATTTGGAAAGGATGGTGAGAACGCAGCTCTGCCAGAGCAGAAATGAGTTCCTGTTGGTTCCAGCAAGTCAAGCTAATGCCCAGTGCTGCAGCCACTGTGACTTTGTTCCTGCCCTTATTCCTTGGTAACACAAGACTTTTCAGAATCAAGTCAGATGGCACTCCCTTGCACTTATGGTCATTTCTCTAAAAAACCTAAAGTTTAAAACTGAAGAATATTCTACATAAACTTGCTGTAATATCATTTATTTGTGATAAACACAGTGAATGGTGTATTTGACTTAGTCACTGACTGTGTATGAGAACTGGACTGAGTGACCCCTTCCCCCTTGGGTTCCAAACAGTAAGTGCCCGCTGACTCCAAGAAGCCAAAATCTCAGACTTCTAATAAAAATAAATAAAAAAGAACACTAACACTCAGTCATTGTGTTTGTCAGATTAACCATCCTTGCTCATCTTTTTTTTTTACACATTCTTCTTTTCTGTAGTTCAAGTTAGAAACTGACCGATCAGATGCCTCAATAAAATTATGTGGTCCCACGTTCAACATTCGAAACGTTTGACAGATTTTGTGTGTCCTGCTTTCAAGTGAAAGGGGTGTGGACTTCGAACAATCTCAATCCGGATTGGTGAGAGTGGTTCCCATAGAAACGATGACTCAGACCAACTCTGACTGATCACTGCTTAGTGATAAGGCTGTGATAGGCAAGCGATTATCCTCCGAAAACAGAAATGTGTCTGCTGTGCTGCTCAGAACACAACCATTTCTTGGATTTATTGTGATGTTAAATAAATTCTTTTGCCTGAGAAAGACGGCAGTGTTTCTTTTTTTCCCATAAACAGTTATACCTTGCAATTGTGGAAGCAGTTTACTTTCCCAAACTGAACCCCGGTTGGAAAAGCTTTGTTTTCTCTGGCCAGTGCATTGAAAAATCATGATGTGAAGGAAACCCAACCTCATTTGAGGAGAGGTATCACCTTAAAATGCTCATTAATGAAAGAGGGAAACCCAAGAGAATAGGGTTTACAATGAATATGACCCTAACAAACAAAACAAATACTCATGTTAACTTAGTTTTTATTAGACAGCCCTAAAATATCTAAAATATTAATAGAATGTGCAGTGATTTAAATAAGCTTAGGAGAAAACATTTTATTGTAATAAGATGTCTTCATGTTTAGTATGTGAATTATTTTATATGCCAAAATAAAACAATAACGTTAAGAGTGAATAAAATGCTTCAGGCTTTGTATCAATAAATATGTTAAAAACTTATATATATTTTTTCTTATATAGTTATCAAACACTGAAACTATAGCTAGAATGTTGGCATTCTTTCAACTACTGCAACTCTTCAATCTGTTTACATAATTAATAGAATTGTAGAATACGTATTCTGAAGTGGAGAAAGGCAGCTTCTCCACTTCTCTTAGCCAATCGACGTAAATCACCAGATTTTGTTGCGGAGAAAAGTGGCTTTGCACTATTAATCCACCCCTTACATTAGTAATGGGTTGCATATCAGTGGACAGCTGATATGTATTAACAGCTGCTCTTCTCTGTGTAGGAATCAGCTCATTCACATTGATTGCTTAAATTCTCTGCAGCTCCGGCATGTCAAAGAGCGTCTTATTTTGGTGTCGTCGTTGAGAGTGTTAAAGGGTTAAAATAATTGATTACATAAGTTTAAAATTTAAAGTTTTCGAGTTGTTGTTGTAGAAAATTGGGAAATAATTAGTAAAGTAACACCATAAATCCCCCTTACCTTCAACAAAAAGTTCCAAGAGCCCATGGCAAGAACAAATAAAACTCTAAGCTTAGACCAGCATCAAATTGAAGCCACAAAAGAGAAGCAGTAAAAGGGGGATGTCAACATTCATTAGAGAAATGGATGCCAGCATGTCCCCTTAACTGTGGCATCATGCCCTCAGCTTTAGACCCAATAGTGTCTGAGCATTGATGAATCCACTGCTGGCTTCCTTCTGTGTGCAACCCTTTTAGCAAAGTAGCATAAAGAGCCTGTGGCAACAATGTGATTGTGACCCGCAGTGACAACGGTGGCCCAACATGCAGTACAGTGGATGAGATGTCAAATGTCTTTCAGAGGTTCAGGATTAGTAATTCTCTGCTTCTTCTCTAAAGCCTACCACAGAAGATAAATCATGTTTACCTTTGAAAATCGAATTGATTTGTTCTTGCCACATCAGATGTATGTGGGAAGCGTTCTGAAGCTCTGAACCTTAAGTTGCACTGTGCCTTTAAGTGGTAAAATCTTGAACTTTAAGCGTTAAAAAAACTGCAATTACAGGAAGCAAATCAAGATGACCATGTATAAGGCAAATTAAATTCATAAGGAATAAAATGTAGCTTTGTTTGTACTTTAACAGGCAGATGTAGGATAAGAAAACTTGAAAAAATAACAAAAATAAATTAGTGATGTCTGACACAAGAAAAAAGACATCACATCCCACAGAGAAAGACAAATCAACCAATGATTAAAGTGATCGTCAATGACAAATGTCAACTGGCAGGAGTGACCACCATCTTTATTTCCCACCACTATATACATTAAATCACTGCTAATGTGCAAAATTCTCACAAACATAATTGCACTAGTTACCTCTCGCCACATTCCAACTTCAAAACTTCGTTGCTGTTTTCAGCAACTTTTAAAACGACTGTGGTTCGCTTCAAGCAAAGTGAACAGGAACATAATTTAAAGGGTTCATGGGGAGTTTTTGATGCCCTTGCGTCCAGTTGGCATCCAGTTTCAATATGAAGTCAACATACAGATGCGATCAAAAGTCCAGCGACTTGTTTTAATATATTGATAATCAGTCCAATGAGATGGCTATGGCTGTGATATTGGGCTATATAAATAAAATTGAATTGAAATTTCAGGGACGGTGCAATGTCAAGCAATCTTTGCCATTTGCGCTCTTACCTAACTTTATGACATTTTTCCTATTTGATGACCTAAAACAGTCCTCTAACCCTATTTTTTTTCCTCCTTAGGCTAATGCAGCACAGCAAGTCGTCAAACTGGGTGACAAAAAGATGGAAGTACCGCTAAAAGCAGTCGTCATTCAGACACAGCTCTTGTGGTAGATGGTGAACCTCACTGTACTGGGAGTGTCTCTGAATAATCTCATGAATCCAGACGTGAAGACGTGATTACCAATGCTTTTATAGAGCCCTCCAAAATAGATACATCTGATCTTTCAACATCATCTGTGTCTTACATCCATTGGCTGTGCTTCCATGGAGCAATGAAACAAAAAACTTTTTACAGTAGCTCCTCCCACACGCATCAGAAGCCTCAAGTTTATGAGCAGATCCACTTTTGAATGCACAAGTCGCGTTCATTGTGAATGCAGCATTACAGCCCTCTTGCAGCCTCCCTCTCAGCAGAAATGAGAAAATGTTCACTCCTTCATTAAAGAAGTGCAGCATCTCATTTGTCCTGAATATTCGTGTTACAAATATGGCTACCAGACCTCATTTCTTTCAAATCAACAAGTTCACCTGGAGTTGTGCTATCACATGTCGGTCAGGCTTGGGTTCTATCAACCACATTGGTGAAATGGCGAGTATTAAATGTTTGCAGTGTTCAAATGAAATTTGGCAGAATTTTGGGTAATTTTTCAAATAAAACCTCAACATAAAAAGTAATAATTGCAACTTGGAACAAGAATGGACAACAAAAAACACATCTTAACAAATAAAAGTGCCTGAAAGTTACCTCTAAAATTACACAAATCAACTATCTTGCTCTAATTGTTCCTCCTTGAAAGCAATCACTAAAGAAGAAGCGTTCAGCCTTAAAGTGAACCTAAAAGAAAAGATTTTCGCTTTAAGAGAATCCTTTTTCCAATAATGAAGAATCACCTAAATAATGCATTGATGGACATATATATAGTGGACAGTCCACTCCCCAGGAAATACACCTCTGTGTGCATCTTGATGCTTCAGTCAACACAAAAATGCTCCGGTGTTTCATGAAGAATGTATAAGGAAAACCTAGTAAAGGAGCCTGAACCCACAAAGGTTGAAACAGAAAAAAAAAATCAAGCATTTCTGGGAAAATGCAACTCGCATGCATATTAAAGAGGTATGAAAGAAATATAGGATTACAATAGATAAGAAAACGATCCTGTCCTGATCTAGTCTGGTTTGATCTTTTTGGTACATTCTGTTTGATTTTTTAAGGGTCAGGATAAGGCGCTGCAGCCGAGTCAAGCCCAGATTTAGACAGCTGAGACAAGCATACAATTATGATGTAGTTTAGGATTGTAGGGATTACAGATTGCTTGTTTGATTTACCTATTTATGGATTATAAGAAGGTAAAACATCTGTTTAAAGATCCGGTCACTTAAAAAGCCATGTACAGCTTAAAGCTTTTGTGGAAAATCTTTTGTGAGGCCATATTTAACATGCAGAAATGTTGAGTTGTCACTTCTGAGAGTTTTCGAACGTATTTTTACCAAGTGTTCATAAAGGCTGACAATCACCTCTGTTGCCATGAGAACAGAGGTTGGTTCTGGAGCCAAAGAGTAAGTGTCCAGTGTTCACTTTGATTTCCATGTAAGTTTTTTTTTTTTTTTTTTGTGACCAGGTCAAAGCTGCTTCACTGAAGAGGTTTGAGTCTCTCTATTCTAAAAACCAGTACCAATATGGCCGCCATGATCCACATGAAAAAGCCTGCGGACTAAATCGACTGAACATGGATGAAGTCAAGAAATAATTATTAACCAAGACGATGCTCCAGAGTAATCTTCAAACTATAATTACATTTCACAGTTACTGTCATTTGCAGTGAACCTGTTGCTTCCTAATAACTGTCTTAAATTAACCCTGACATTGATCTTCCTCAATTTTATGATGTATTTCTGGATTTTATTGTGAAGAGACAAGACTAAAATAAAACCTTGGTTGTTTCATTCTTTCTCCAACTTTACTCTCTGCTTTGTGTTATCTTTTAATATGAACCTTTTCTATGTATTCCCTTTTAAATTGATTCAAAATTCAATAGAAAATTGGCAATAATGTTGCAAAAATCAAACGTTATGGGTACAAAATAAAGATAAACTCATTAGGAACAATCTATTCTTGACGTTGGTCTGCTCTGGAAAAGGCTAACTGCATAAAATTGATTGATAAGTGACTTAGTTGTTCATTTCAGTTTGATCTACTTTAAAGCAATAAGTCTTGAAGTTCGGTAAGGATGTCTGGAAAGTCCTGGACTAACCCCTCATTTTGGTTTGGACAAAACCCTTTAGGGATGGAATTATTGCCCTTTCCAAGTGCTTTGCAGTTGTTAAAGAATTTCCACACATGGTCTAGTCATTCAGACTGTTTTTTGTGCAAATACATTTATTTAGATATAACCTGCATTCTGGTCACAGTGCTACAGATACTGTAAGTCTAATAATGCTTGTGCATTAACCTTTTGAAACCGACGCACGCCCTCAGGCATCCTGCTGTGCAGCTGTGAGATCACCGTAAGAAAACTCTGTCAAATAAATGTAAACTTATTTGAATACTGATTGATATTGATTGATATTTTATTGAGTTAAAGAGATAATATGACATTTATTTGTAGTTTCTGGACAAAAACAATCTTATTTTAATAAATAAGGCGGAAGATGAACAGCTATCTGATGGCTGCAACTCGGAGCAGAGGACCGGATGTGAGGGCGGGGCAGAACGGAGCAGTCTGCCATTAGAAATCCAACAATTAGGAAACTGATCATTAGTTTATTTTGGTATGGGGATCAACATGAATTTTCTAGAACAACAAGCATCTGCTGTTTTTGTTTTGTATTTTAATTCAAAAACATGTTTATTAGCTAGTTACAAAATTTGTTCTTGATGTTTTTATGAAAATGCATCTAAAAATGTCATTCTTTGTTGTTAAAATGGTTTGTTTAACATTTTTGGGGTTTCCACAGCAAGATGAATCACCTTTTCCAGCTGGAATTTTCTGTTTTTGCACGATTATATGACTAGTGTGTGAATCCAACATGGGAATATGACAAATTAAAGTTGGTGTCACATATGTGAGGTTGTGCTGTTTTAAATTATACCAAATAAGCAAGCAAGTAGTCTTTTAAATTGAAATAACAGAGGTAAATTCAAAAGTAGACAAAAGCTGAGTTTTAGGCCCTGGGTTCCAAAGGGTTAAAAACTGTGCAGAAAGTAATGAGTCACAGGTTGAAATAAATTAAAGTAAAAAGAAGTTTGTAGGAAAAAAACAAAATTAAAATGAGTTATTTTTCTTGACTCAGCTGCTTCTCCTGCTTGTCAGGGTGAACCGTCTGGAAAGCATTGCTCATTTTAAATGTATCTCAATTTTTAAACCAAATTTAATGCACTCAATACATGTCTACATTCCTAACACACGAGTTATTTCTTCAACCTAATTCTTGTTATAGTTGGTTTACTTTTTGAAGCATTCCAACATTTTTGGAGGATTTTGTGGTTTTATTTAAACCCAAATTAAAAAAAACCCAGCAAAATGTCATTCCCTTTTAAACCTCAGAGTTGGGTTAAAAACAATCCAACTTAACCATGGAGTTTTTAGTATGTAAAACCTATTTTTGCCGGATTTTTTTGCCTTAAAAACTGAATACAACGGGGGTTTTTTTGTCTCCCATTTAACCATCATGCTCTACCTCCAGAAATGATCCCAGAGGCCAAACAGAGACACCGCAGTAACTCCACTGAAACGCAGCACAGTTTTCTGTCATTACCCAGGGACTTCACGAACAGAAAAATGAAGGAGGAACACATGTTAAGGTTTCACCAAGACACTGTGGCCCACAACTGGCCCCTGACTGGGAAATCAATCTCAACTGAAACTTTTCAAACATGGTTTCAATTTCAGAAATGCAGCTGGGGGAACAGATGAGCGAGAAATAGGAGGCTGATCACAGGAGCAGAAATTCAGAGGGTATGGGAGGATATGTAGGATATGTGAAACTCCGTTTATTTTAATAAATGCATAAATCCATAAGTAAGTTAGGGGAAAGTGTAAACTAAATCATGAAAATAAAAATAGAAGTCTAAAAACACTTTGGATCCGTTTATTCCTGGAGTCTATTATTTGAGACCATTAGTTTATAATTCAAAATTCATTTTATGACCCACTCTGAAAAAAATGGCTTTTTTGGTGTTAACATGTTTTACTTTTTATCTGATGATGGAGGACATTTATAAAGAAAGTGAATCTGAAAATTGCATTTCTGAGTATTATTCAAATCCCTGTAAGTCAAAAACAGACCAAAAAAAAGTTTTAAAAAGAATTGTATTTTTGGCGTTGAAAATACACTGGGTGGGGACTGTTCTGTTCCTTCCTGATTAATCTAATTGTGGACGACTAAATCCATGGATGTCTTCATCAAAGGGTTACTGGAGGCTGACTCCATGAGTGACTGGCATTTTAGGGAGTACTTGAGACTTGTTTGTTATTTTCAAAACTATTGTAACTAACTTCTTGGTTCTTTTATTTTGGGAGTTGTGTGGTCCTCCCGGGTTACCGTAAAGACACGAGAGTCGTGGCAGGTTCAGCTAGAGTTATGTTTTGAAAAAAGATGGAGAGAGGAGAGTAAAAAGAACGATGAGCAAATTTTGTTTGTGGATAAAATGTGATGGTTGTAACATAAAACCTTCTCCAGTTCTAGAATGACCCGTATAGGTCTCTCTCTTTGTAAATCTGGCTCTGAAAGAGTTAGAGCCTCACCAGCCACAACCTTCACCACACGTCACTCATCATCATCATCCTCCATGTCTTCACGCATTGTACTAAGATAAAGACACCTCTCCGTGTATCCATCAGGCTGAAAAAATTGGGAAGTAGCTCCTCCCACATGTGGCAGGGGCGTCTCGCTTACAAACACTTTTTTGGACAGTTTTTGGAGTTAAAACTTTATAAGCTTTGGAGTCTTGTACGGTACGGTCCTTGCATGCGGACAGCAGAGGTGCATGAAAACGATTCACCAAAATAAGTGGAATGTTTCTCAAAGTTAACATGAATTTATGATTACGTCACTCCCAGATTTTTTGCTGTGAAGTTCTAAATGAAACTTTTGTTCGTCATCAGAAAGTAGCCTGCGATTGCTTCACTTGTAGTGACTACTCGCCGACCCTGCTGATTTTAAATCGGTCCTTGATTACAAAAAGGAGGCACACAGAGCAGCGTGTTAAACACACTATCACAGCATGATAATGTGTAACAACAGCGCTGTCACCAATGCAACATTTTTATTAAACTTTTTGTTGCTGCTGTCAAGCCATCAGGTTTGCACTCCACTTCTGTCTGGGTTCTGTTAAAAATCGCCTCATGTCCCACTGCTTCATAAACCAGAACAGAGCACTACACAATGGTGAATAGCGGTGGTTGTGTCTTTTCTGCATTATAGGAGCTCAGTTTGCAGGAATTGATTTTAATATGTGCAATTCCTGCAGCGAAATTCAGGCCCTGCATTCAATATTAACAAGGATGGTTTTGGAACACGTTGATAATGGATCAGCAGATGTTGGGAGTGGATCTATAAGGATCTTTTTGCATATTTTTCTTGGTCTGTTTTTTTTAACAAGTTTGCCAAAGTTTAATTAAAGTCCTCTCTGGAAGCTAGAATATGGTGTCAGAAATGACTGACTATTTTGAGGTTGCTTCATTTCTCAGTTCCTTTTTCTTTAATAGCTTTTTATTGCTGCTGTTTTCTCCTTAAAACGTATCCCACTCAAATACATTCTGCTCATAAAACGCTGTCTGCCAGTTTTGTCAGCGCTACATAAGACAAATCCTGTCTCAGCTTTAGAATTTCATTCATTTTCACAGTTAGAGTCCCAGGTAGCAATACTACTTGCACAGAAAAAGTTGCAATATTCTGAAACTAATGAGGTCGTAATGAGCAAATTCGAGTGGAATGTCGTCATTAGGTGCTCAGTAAAGCGAGAATGCTTCAGGTCATTTGATGCTTCACCACTCAACATTTCCTCCCTGAAATTCCTCACCATCTCTTCTCAGATAAACACCGGACCACACTGTGCTCATGCAGATACACCTGGGACCGGCGTCCTTTTGTTTTGAGGTTTTATCTACTGTTATGCTAATGTTTTAATGGAATGCAAAAAGCAGGGTATGGTTGTTTGCACATTAAAAAAAACCAGAATTGAGCCGACGCTGCCATTTCTCCAGATGACCTTGGACTTCACAGGGTTTGCTTATTGTACTTTCTGCAATGTGTCCACGCGCCTAGTTTGACTGCCCATTCCAGTGAAATTTGTGTATTTGGTATTTTTAAACATGTTCTTGTGACATTTTCCTCATGATGGAAAAAAAATAAGATTAAAACTGTGTTTTATAATTCTTTATTCAAAGCTGATGAAGGATGAATCGGGAGCAGATGAAAAAAGGCTGAAAAAGCTCTCTTTTGTGACATAGCAACTGAAATGGAGGGAAAAAATGCCCCTGTTCCGCTCCATTCTGATGCATCAACTTGCAGACAAACAGATCCACAAACGTCTTATTTTTTTCTTATCTGAGCTTGCATCAGGACTGTTAGAAGACTACAGACTACTCAGAACTGTTGAGCTGGATAGCTCTGATATTGCTCGCCATTTTTGTTGCACCACTAGTATTAGTTTGGGGTTCTGGAGGGTTGTAAGGTACTGGGAGAAAGTGTAAACAAAAGGACGATAGAACATCAACAGAGCCTTACTTCCATACCCACAGTATGTAACAACTCAGAGGAAAATTTCTGATGAACTGCTGCGCTGAACTCATTTGTTCAAGAAAATGACAGTTTTTTGTTTGTTTTTTTTTGCCTAAAAACAGCATAACCATAATTTAAAAAAAAAAAAACACTGGAAATGCTTGGACAATAGATCAAAATATGACTAGAGTAGGACTTTAATATTATTTTTATTTATTTTGGCTGCAGATAATTGCTGCTGCCCAAACAAACAAATCTCTAATTTACTCTTGTTCCTGGGTCCTCCTGGGTTAAAAGTTCATAAAGGCGTCAAGGTGTTGAGCAGTAAATTTGATGCATGTCAAAAGAGAGGCGGCAGACGCAAATTTGGCCGCGGTCGGTGTGAGAGCAACATTTACTTGAAATTGATTTTTATCCCTTGTTTTGAAGAACATGCAGAGAAACTTAAATTGTTTCACTTTTGTTTTCCAGCCAACTTAAAGGCCAACTCCAATAAAAAACATGTTTTTGGTGTTTTTAACATGTTCTTATGTCATTTTTCAGATGATGGAGGGCATGTGTAGAGAAAATCAAGTTGAAAAGTAAAACTTTATCCAGTTATAACAAATGTTTACTTCTGCCACACGCTTGATCAAAAGAAATCATTTTGACATTCTAAAAACCGGACACTGCCGTGTAAGAAGAAGTAGCAGTTTTATTTTAAACAAACAAGCATGTAGCGAGTGTAGGCACTGCAGGAGAATTACAGGAAAAATCAGATGTACTTGAACGTTTATGGTGCAGAACAAGTTCAATTCATGTAAATATCAGGCAGTAAATTGTGCTTTTAAAGAATAGAAAAAAGATACATTTGCTGATGGATTGGTGGGCAGTGACTGAAGAACAGATATTTAAAAATTTGCATGATTCCTGCAACTTTTCCATAATCCCGCACACCTGAGTAAGCAAAGGCATGGCAGAACAGGAAACAAATGAAGAGTTGGAACCAACAAACTGTGACTCCGGCAGGTTTTTCCAGGATTGGCAGTGCAATTTTATTTCCCGCAGGTAAAAAAAATTGAAAAAAGCAAATCCTGTCCTTACATTGTTTATTTAGCCACACAACCGAGATCAAGCGTTTCTTGAAAGCATGAAAAATGAGTCTTTAAAAATCCCACGGATCTACCCCCTAATATGAGAGACTTTATTCACTGTTATTGAGAATTTAAATGTTGAGACAAGCAGAGAAGCAGATAGACTGAAACGATTCACAGTGTGTGACAACAATCACGTCGTGGAACAAGTGTCATCCATGCTGATGCACTCCACATCTTTCTAAGCTGAAAACCCAAAGATGCTTTAGTGTTTTTCCAAACCAACTCACTTTGAACAATAACTAAAATAAGAATTAAAGTCCAAAGGAGACCATTTTTACAGAAAGATTAACTTTCACGTGCAAACAATGTTCCCTTGCTTCAATTCATCTTTTGTGGTCTTGCAGGTTTTGTTCAGTGCCATTTTCCATGATTTATTTTGAACAGTTCATTGTGTTCTGTGTCCTGATTGGCTGTTGACCTTGTCAATCAATCTCCTCTGTGCTGTGTCTACTGCAAACCATGTGTTCCATTTGACAAATTTAAATAAAACTTCATTTGTAATCAGATCTTCGCTTTCATTCTCTAATTGTGGACTTATTTTTCTATCAAGGTTTGAACTTTGAGAGTTTAAACATGAGAGAAAAGTGTGAAAATGTGAGAAAAGAGAAAAATGTGTGTAGTGGCAAGTTCCAAAGCCTTAAATTCTCACTCAAACTGTTTATATATATATTGTAAAATCGTTCCCAGTAGTCTTTTAATAATAATTATGCAGTTTTTAGCCAAAATCAAAAAGATGTGTCGTTTTTTTAAGACCCATTTTCTGCAGGAGAAAACTTTTTCAGGAGTTCATCAGAAATGTTCATCTGGGTTGTGGGAGGAACCATTGCTGTGAAAGTTAGCCCTCCTAATTTTCCCATCCCCATCACTGTTTACACTCTCTCCCGCTAGCAACAAGCAGTTCACAAACCTAAGTTAATGTTACTCTTAAAAAAAAAAAACAGCGAGCAATATTTCAGCTATTCAGCCGTACAGTTTTGAGCAGGAGAAGCTCAGACGAGGAAAATGAAGGCGTTCATTAGACGTTCAATGGATCTGTCTGCATGTGGATAACTTAGAATTGAAGCGGAGAAAGAAGACTTTGGCCTGTCTCTGGCTTTCATCTGCTTGGTGTTTTTTTTCAGCTTCTGAAGCAGTTGTATTTACAGTTATTTTGGTAAGTCTTGAATGGTACAGTCGAAGAGTTAAGATAGTTCAAACAACATCAACACTGAAGCAACAATGAGGTTAGGCAATTTTCATTCAACAAATTGCTTCTTTGATTGTTTCATTGATTATGAAGCATGTGCAATTGAAATTCTTGGCAGATATCTTTGACCTGTATCTAAATTCACATGCTGCATCCCCACTGAGCTGCAGAAAAAAGTATTTTGAAACTTTTTTCACACTATCAAGGATACTGTGCAACATTGCAGGAAAGTGCTGTGTGGTGGGAGGTCGATTCACATACAACACCAACACAAACAGGAGGCATCAGATTAAAAGAAGTTCTGTTAGTGACCAGAAGAAAGCAGATCTCTTTCTCAAGGACAGCCCAACTGCACTTATACTAAGGAGTCATTCTTGTTCTTTTCTTCCATTTTCACACATCTTTGTACCCCTGTGCCTGCTGCTGTGAGTGTGCATGTTTGGATCTGTGTTTGCAGTCAGGATAGCCTCGGGTCAGGCTGGGCTGTAAGCCAGCAACATCTGCAGTGGGCTTGTGAGAGAGCTACATAGAGAAAATGAAAAGCTAAAGATACCTGATCAGTGTGATGGATGCCTGTGAGTCTGGTGCGTGCACCGACATGCACATCTGCCGCCTGTGCCCCACTTATTGAATCCATGAATCAATTTAATGAGCGGAGGACAGGGTCAGGCCTTCAATAAACACCCCACCAAGCTTTCACATATAATGCTCGGCCAATGAATGATTCTGCACCTTCTACAAACACTTTTAGAAAACATGTGATATGAGTTTTGAAGCATACACTTTGTGCCTGAGTCACAACTACCCTTATGGGTGGCAGTGTTGGGTTTGTTACTTCTAAAAAGAAATCGATTACATTACTCAGTTACTGGATCAAAATCATGACTAAATTACTTTACTCATTACCTATTTGAAAAATTAACTACTCGTCAAGACATAACCTGGCTTCATGTCTATCAAATCTGAAACTATAAGTCAGTCTTTTGAAAACATAAAGAACTATTAAATGCTTCCATGTTCATTTTGACTGATTTTATGTATTAAATTACAATGAGTCTCTCTCTCTCTACGTCTGTCCTTTGTGAACAGCTCTGCGCTGCAGCGACTCTACCAAACTATGCATCCCCCCACTCCCACCCATGCGGAGCACATTGAGCGCACACTTATATTGACCACTTGTCACATGCAGCTTAGAGAGAAAAATAAGAGTGAATTGATAAAGAAGAAATCGTCTCCCAGGAAGGATCTGGCTCTTGATGCTCACACCAAAGAGCGGCTCTAGAGTCAGTACAATTCATAACCTAACACATCAGTATACGGGGCGGGTCTCTGCTCTGCTGCTCACCTGGTGCTCCGCGGGGGGAATGACAGGACACCTTGCAGCATCTTTTTTCATCTCATCTTTGAATCATTTTAGAAAGCATTGTGACTGCAGCAATGAGGGAATGTCTGTACTTTTACCAACCTTTTTTTTTTTTTTTTTAATCTCAATTTTGTATCATTTCACCGAGAGAAAATGTCAGAGCCTACGAAACCAAAGTAATGAGGGTTTCTAAAGTCCAGTAAGTGTAGTTAATTACTGACATTTGAACTGTAATTCGTTATGTTACTCCGTTACTGACAAAAGTAATTAAACTACAGTAATTTGTTACTTTGTTATCCGTTACCCCCAACAGCAAAAAAGTTGAATTTATCTGTGTGACTGAACATGTGTGGCTGAGTGGAAGACCAGGGCTTGGGAAAGAGACTCAGACATCTTGCATTATAATCAATAGTGCAACAGTGACCCGAGCGTTTGCTCTGTAATTCCTCCCATTTGGAGCTTCAGGGTTGGCTGTCTGACATCGACAACTCCATGATTTCCCTCTGGATAAGACCTTGGAAAAATCCACACGATTCTGTACATGGCAACTTCAGCAGGCAAACATTGCTGATCCCTAAAGTCGTTATCTCATATCCTGTGGTAAATCTATGAAACCTCTGAAAGTCAGTGGGCTGCAGGTTCTGTAAGAGAGCTCTCAATTACTGCAGAACTATTGCTTTTATTTGCATGGAGGCAAACAGCTCTTCAACTTTCAGCAACATGTGAGGTTCAGACGACCCCCCTCAGCCTCCTGGTCTTCACATATTATGAACAGAAGCAAAAAACAGATTTGACCTGAGGCAAACTTCCTGTCGTGTGGACATTTTCAGCACAGAGGACACAGCAGAAAAGGATGAATGGCTGCTATTTAGATGTCTGTGGCACTAGTGTCCAAGCAGTGAATACATTTTTCTTCATCCGCTAGGGACGCAGGGGCTAATGGAGCATGAGAGTGCCATTCTCCCTGGATTTTGTGTGGCTGAGTCACGCCCCCGTTTGGAGAGAAGCTGCAGGCAACGGCTATATGAGTCTGAGACCAACAGGGCATGCTGTGAGAGTCTGGGCCAGTTCAGGGGTAAACATCGATGGCAGTAATTGGAGAACAGCACAGCGGGGAATTTCGTACATTTCAGTTCCATCTGGCTCATTCCAGAATATCCTTGCTTGTTCAGGTGAAAAGAAAAGCCTTTTTGGTTTCTGAAAAAACAAATTCCAAATGCACTCTACACAATCCACAAGTAATGAGTTTTGCAGCTCACAACTTTATTGATTGGAAGAGAACAAAACTCAGCGGCTCAGAGTGAGCTATAATACAGCAAATCAACGCGTGACAAGCTTGTTTGGCGGCTGATGCAACAACCTGTTGATGTCCGTTGCTTTCCCTAATTTAACAGAGTTCCGAAGGAGCCATTAGGCCCATGTTTGTAATTAGAGTAAATCAGTGGCATTAGTCAGTCACTGCTAGTGTTTAAAGACCTCATTTCGATCCGTTTGTTCCCGTGTTGTTTTGTTTTGCGTTTTTACTTTAACATCAGCACTGAGTCATCTGCATTTAACACAATCAAAGGTAATTCATCACAGAAGCTGTTCTTTCAACTCTAGTTTACCTTTTCTTCATTACTGAGGTCAAAAAGGCTGCAGAAATCAGGCTAAGGTACTTTAAATGTGCATTTTTAATCATTAAAAAGAAAATAACATTGAACTAAAACATTTACAAAAGACTAAAAAGGCTGAAACCAAAACTTCTACAGCTGGAGTTTTCACAAATGAATAAATATTGGCAGCTTTTAAGTTCTTATGCAGCCCAAGAAGGATATAATAAAAAAGAAAAGAAATGTATACACGCATAAATAATAGTGTTGTCAGTCGATTAACAAAAAAATCAGATTAATGAAACTTTTGGATTGGAATTAGGGCTGGGATAGTGAATTTTTTATATCACGATATTGTTTTTTTTTATTTTTATTTTATTTTTTTTATTTCAGGCGATAACAATATGTATCACAATATAAACCAAATAACTACATCTGTCAAATTTGAACGCTCTGTGGCTCATTAGACAAATGAAAGTAAAAGTGTTTTAATACAACTAGTTCTTTGGTTTAAATCAGCCTTAAAGTTCGGGTTTTATGACCTTTATACAACAACTTTAAAGTCAGCCTACGGAAGGAAGCCTTGAACTGCCTAACTTCCTTTTTTTTGTGATGATTAGATAGAAGATTTTGTTAATATGTTTTTTTTTTTTTGTGATAACAGACCAAGTCCTGAGTGACACGCATTCCTTCCAGCCTGCACCTCTTATGCATCATTCTGTAACCATGTAGATGGACTGATCCCCGAATCTGGTCACAGATGAAATTGACAACAACCGCAGGATCACTGAACCCTAGCCGCCATTTGTTACCTTGTGATAACAACATCTACAATCTCGTTACCATGAGAAACATGTTTCATGATAATGAGATAGTACATGTCATTTTTGTGAGAAAACAGTAAAAAAAAAAAAAAAAAAAAGATAGGCTGTTTGTGGCTTCAAAAAAACACCAATAAAATAAATAAAAAATATATATATTTGGTTCTCATAAAAAAGTTCTAACAATGATTTTCTATTTGCGAACAAGAAAAGAGTTTGACGTTTAAAAGGAGGTTTTGAGGATTTTTAAACAACAACGAGGGAAGTACGGTAAAACAGAAGGGACAATTAATGTGTTATGCATTTCAATAAAGATTTTACAATTACCGTAGATATTTTACAATTTTTTAAAAAAACGTTTTAAATGAAACCGTTAATACAGATTACAGATAAAGTTTGTCCTTTGCAGTATAGATTAAAAACAATTTTCAATATGAGGTTTAAAAGAATACATATGTTTTTATTTAATTTACAAGATTTGTTCTTAGAAAATTCATTTTTTCCCCCCAAATCTTTGTCTTTAAAAGTTTAGCTTATACTTTTATGAAAATCATCACACATTTGAACTTATTTGGTAGTTTAAGACAGTGATAAAAACATTGTTAGTTCGATACTAAAAATGCAAATTTAGAAAAGTTTCAGCCTGTTTTGTCTGTGATATAAACCCAGACGTTCTTTGCAAATTGCCAAAAATAAAATATGAATGATTCCATCCGTCTTGTTGTAAAATCCCCTCATAAAGCTGCATGTCGACGGTTGGGGAAGCAGCTAACCAATGGGAAAAATTAACGATGCAACAGACAACTGTAAAGTACCGATCACAGTGGGTTGAAATTTGATCATATTTCCTGGTTGATTAGAAAAGCAATTTGAAGTGACATCGTTGTAAGAAATAAAAATGAAAGCATGTAGAAGAAATTATATATGACCATTCTGTGGGTGGTAAACCTTGAACCTCTGTTTTATGTCTAATTATTTCTCCCACTTTGATTTATTTCACATCAGATATTGTTATGTGAAAACAGTAGGAGGTCTTTGAGTGTACTAATTTGTCAATCACTTTATGTTACTGTGTAGTTTTATGAAACTGGAACACTGGAGAGTTAATTTTTGTATATTGACTCTTGAAGTTAACTGGGCTTTGAGAACAATTATTTTTCACATGTTTTAAGGTGCATGCAATTGCTGCAGTCATCTCTCAGCAAGATGGTTTCTGCTATGAAGTCCATCTGTTTTCTGTTTGCATATGATGGTGCTGTTCACATGAATTCTGTACTCACATCCAGACCTGGTGAGAATCTAATCTGGATTGGCCTCACTTTGTTTTTTTAAGAGCATATTTGTAATTAAGGTCAATAACCTCAATGAAATGGACGTTTTTCATCTGCCCATTAATAACCTATATCAAAATTATATTGATTTCAGATCTCAAAATGTGTTGTTTTTTTTAAGTATAAAAAAGTACTTTATTTTGAAAATCTAGCAGCTTCTCTTCCCTTTAATTTTTTTTTTTTTTTTACCTATACTTTCCATCTCTGATATTTTATTTCCGTAAATGTAAATGTTTTGGACATTTCAGTGACAAAACAGAACTCGCAAATTAAAGGCTTTGTCTCAAGCTTTAAAACTCAAAATTAAGGATTGTCTTTTCTTTATTATTCTATCCATTATTGTTCATGAACTTGCTTGTAGGTTACCTCTGGGTTGATACATGATCCACAATCGAATCAACAAAAAAACCGGCAAAGCTCATTTTTAACTCAAGTGTTGTGCATTAACAAAGCCAAAAAAGCTTACCTTTCTCTTTACACTTGATTCATGTAAAGTGGTTGTGTTCCTGTAGCAGATGTTTTATGTGTTGATGTTCATTCTGCTTTTGCTAAACTTAGCTGTTACTTTTGTGAATATTATAATATGAAGTTGATGCTTTGAGTTGTAAACCATATTAATTTGCTCCATCTCAAGAATGAGTTTTTTTTGTTGTCCATGGTGCAACATTCTCCAAAGCTTCTGGAACAATATTCATATCGCCCTTGTGTAGTCAGAAAACTTTATTTTGGAAGCGTAGCTGAAGTTTATTTTGCCACTTAGAGTCTATTTCTCATCTTTATGTGATCTCCCAGAGTAAGTTGTGAGATTTATTTGCAATAGTCTGTTTTCCAACTTAGGTCATACGTGAGATTTAAGTGAGACAAAACAGTCTGAAATACGCCGGCCGGCAGTCACTTTATTAACTGCATTCACAGTAATTGTAGAACTGGTTTGTAACACGCTGCACGTTAGCCAGTCAGTCAATGGTCTCTACTAACTGTGCTGTTATGTGCTGCTATTTCATTGGTTTGAATCAAGGATCTGCAGGGCATCAAAAGCAATTGCATATCTTCTTTTTTTATCCTAAGTTAATGGATCGGATCTTTTGTGAATAAAAAGTGGCAATGTGTACACTTTAAAAAACCTAATGCAACATTAAAACATGTATTCAGTATTTCTTAATCTCTTTACTTTTCATCCCTCCTTTTTTTCCCAACCCGCTCACGTCTTTGATGGGAAATTTCTTTCACTCTTTCATTTGTACTGTGATCTGTCAAGCCCAAAGGGCTTTTTAAGTCTCTTTTTTTCACATCATCTCATATTTCAAAGGGAAGTGTAAATGCTAATGATATAGGTGGTGAAATCAAGAAGAGCTGAAATTAAGCATCAGCAAAGTTTTAACTTTAGTGTGTTTAAAAAGGAATAGAGTAGAAGTAAAACAAGTTCCTCATTTCATTAAAATACAAAATATTTAATTACTGGTAAAAAGCTTAATGTGTCGACAAAGAATAACTGAAGAAAGGGGAACAACAACAAGACATTTTGTGTTTTTATCAAAGATTATGAGAATTTTCATTTGTTTGAGGTAAACAAGGCCGCAGACTGAACTGCATATAAAGAAGGCAGCAAACCCTCTGAACTGAAACAAATGCTTTGTCGATACCTTTAAGGTATGGTGGACATAAGTACAAGTCAATTCTGCAGCGCAGCTTATTTTAATGCAAATGAATTCTGGTAAATGCAATTATCAAATTGAAAGGTGATTCCTGTGTGAGTCAATTGAACTATAAATGCACAGTGTTAAACACAGCCTTTTCCTCATCAGTTACATTTTAATTAAAAGTGTAGAAAAAAGTTCATTATCGGGCTCACGGTTTTTTTAGCTTCTCGTGTGAACATTTGCAGCTGTTGAATTTCTAAATTTGCTGCATTACCCTTCGACTGTGATGTCAGAAGAAAACAGAACGTTCTGACTATAAACTGAAAAATGCCCACAATGAGGAAAACTGTTTCCTCTGCACGATCCGTAAAGGAGGAGCTTGTTGAGGAGCAGGTGGTGGGACCATGGACACACAGCCTTAAGGGAACATTTCTGCTCTCCAAATACTAAACTTTTAAATGCAACTTTCCATTTGTGACATCGACTTGGAAGTTTACTACTTTACTTCCTGGTGCTGCATATCAAGAAGCTTTAGCAACACAACAAACTAAACAAAACTTTTTCTGCAGATTCGGAAGAATGTATCTATTAGAGAAGTTTGGAAAATATTACTAAAACCAACATTTATATGCAAGAGGTAAAAGATCTGAGCATATATAAAAATGACTTAGTCATAACTGCCCCTATGGTGGATACAGCTGTCTGCGGGCGTAAAATGGGCAAACCTGTAGGGGGCACACAGGTCGTATATTTTTAAGAAATAGACAATTGGATGAGTCTGTCAAGCAACGCATTTTTTTTTCCCACGGGCATGATGCGGGTGACAGGTCATACTCTTTGACTGATTGATTGATTGATTGATTGATTGACCCCTTTATTTATGAGTTTTTCCTCACCGAGAAGAAGGGTGTGAGGGCAGAGATGTTTGTTCAGCTTAGTCTGTTTAACAACCAGCTAATGTTTACATTTTCATGTTTGACTTTTTGTTCTTGTATAATACCGATGTAAGCCCAATGAGACGGCTATAGCTGTGATGTTGGGCTATTTAAATAAAACTGATTTGAATTGAATTGAATTGATTGATTGGTTGGTTTATTTCAAGCATAAATTGGACAGTACACAAAAATAGTCACGCAGAGTTATCAAACTCATTACTAAGACAACGAAATGCATTGATTGAGAGAAAAAAGAAAAAAACAAAACAAAAAAACAGCAAGTTAAACAGCAAGTTAGGGTGAAGTAGGTAAGATGCAAATTGTACAGGATGCCACCATTTTTGGATCAAAACAGAACTGTATGTTAGACCATTTGCACGTCGTACAGATATTTATTTTGTTCAGTCCCCCAAATACGACTCCATGTGTCACGGGCTTGTTAGTACTGTTCAAGTGATAAGTGCATCCAGACTATTAGAAATTAGGGAAATAAACATTTAGAGTGTAGTTTGTGTGGGCATCCTACAGGCACTTTCAAAACATGTGCACATTCCATGCGTGCAGCATTTGTGCGCGGCCTGTATGGGCCAAAAGTGCACCTCACTAACTACTATAGTGTGGCATAAGGCCACCACACTTGGCATCACACTTACGTCATAATTGCGTGCATCTTACACAATACTTACAAATACTTTAAGATAAACCTACCACATGCCAAAGAATCATACATTCCATTTCCACGCCATCCCTTAAGATTTCAGTTTTAATTTTAAATGATATTTCATTGATTTATTTTCATTTTCACAAAACAAAAGAGCTTGCACAAGATCATATACAAGGAAAATGAAAGAGAACAGAAGGAAGAAACCACATTTTTCTGCCTCTTTTACATTTTTTGGATAAGTCAAGCAAGTTTTTGAGTAAAATATATATAGAGCTTACTTTGGTGCATTCAGGTGTTCTGGTAATTTCTAGCATTTGCTCACACTGACCTCAGCCCACACAAACACACACTTACTTGTTGCTTCATGTCATTTTAACTTTTTGAATTGACTTAAACTCACAACTCAAACACACAGCTCTGAAAGAACACAACCAATAAAACGAAATGTTGTAAATATTCATTATATGTAGATTTCTTTATATCATTAAAACATAAATGCACCCTTTATTACACATCATTTACGCCCTAACAACATACACTTCAACACACACATACAAACAATATATATATATATATATATATATATATATATATATAAGCTCACCTTAAGATGCAACCACTCTTCTCTACAACTCTCCACAGGCCCAGACAAACCAAAAACCCACAGCACCCATACTGGTCAATCCCCAAATGGGTACGCGTGACTAAACCTAAAGATCTTCCCTATGAAAGAAGTTGAGCATTTTCTACATATTCTTCTGTCTACAGAAAGAGTGAACTGATTTACAGCTTGGGTGAACTTTATTATTAAACTAGTCTACAACAAGCTGTTTTACTTTCATGAATTTTACATGGTCGATCATTTATTATGGCTCCATATTGGGCATGAAATGACTTTGTGCGGAAACCTTGGCTGGCACTGTTCTCCCTCTCTTCACATTATTAGCTCCTGACATTAGCAGAGCAAGTGAAGTGAAATGTCTCATTTACAGCTCTTACAAATGTTGTCAATTTTAACCAACTCTACGTGAATGATGCAAAAAGACACAAAAGTGCACTGTCTCTAGGGGGAATCAACACATCACTCACTGCAAGGTGCTTTTAATTAGTCCTGATAATTAAAGGCGGGAGGCTGGGTGAAGAAATGGCAGAAGACAAAATGAAAGAGCCAAAAATCTGAATTCCTTTGTTCATTTGTCTGGGTTATAATAAAGTGTTCAGTTAGATGTTTTAAATCCAGGATAGAAACATTAGTTTAACAATCCTCCTTTTAAAAAAAAACAAAAAAAACATCACTCATTTTTTTGCAAAGACTAGAATGCACCAAGTCCCCTAACGGCCAAAGTTCGACCTGGTTTGGTATTTAATGTGTGTTTTCAATGGCTGCGTGTTTTTCATGTATAGCCTGAAAACCTTCGTAGAAACGTGTGTAGCGTGGAGTAAAAGTGAGAGTACAGGGAGGGTGCGGTGTTGCCCGAGCCAATGCAAACCACAATTGCATTATTAATGAGCTACTGCTACTGGGCATAAAATATGTCTTTAAAAAAATGTTGTAATTTTGGCTAAGAACGGCACATTCATAATTAAAAGACAACTGGGAACGATTTTACAAAAAAAAAAAATTTGGTTGGAGTGGGAATTTCAATTCAAACCTGACAAAGTTGATTTTTTTGCATAACTAAAGCTATAGTCACATGCACTTGTATAGAGGATGACCTGAACAGGTGCTGCATGTTGTTGCATTGTCAGTGAAGGGTCCTAAAATGGGGCGACTGGTTCACGGCTCTTAACATACGACTGCTGTGCACATGGTAAGTGTATGGTGAAGTATCTGCAAGGCTAATGTAAGTTGCACAAGTTGTTTATGTTATGTGTTGTACAAGTGTTTGCTGACCTGTATCTTGCAGCATGCCACAGAAAAAAGTGTGCATTTAACAGTTTTTCTCCAAGGCCTCACTGAGCAGTCTATGACCTTAGACGGTAAAACATGTTGTTCTGCATATGTTCTTGCTGTTTTTAGTTTATTTACCTTGACAATGTCTAATTTAAAAAAAAAAAAAAAAGAAAAAATAGAGATTCCAAACAGGAGCAGTTTTTAATGAAAAGTCTCAGCAAATGAGGTCAAGTTTGAAAGAAAACTTCATGTACCACAAGGACTGGCTGTTTTGTGCATTGGTGAAAGCCGTCTGGCCTTCATCTTGAAACCAGCGATGCTTACATTAGTCCTGCTGCTTACTGACAGCCTGAATTTTAATCAAGTTTTTTTCCTTGGCATCTTAAGATGTCTAGTCACATTTCAGAACAGTAAATTGGAGTTCAGTGACAGCAGTCATTAACCTCACCGCCTGAGACGTGTTCAAATCCATGCTACAGAAAACGAACGAGCTGTAATTACGTCCTTTTTGAGCTGCCATGTTGCATAAGATCAAACTGAGACTTTAAATGTAATTGGATCTTTAAATGAAAAAAAAACAACAAAAAAGTTTTAAAATGTGAAAAGTATTGAACCTAAAAGTCCTGAAATGAGCTGTAAATGTCTTACTTTTATGGTAAAAATCTGCCTCTTTTAGCTAAAATATTCTGATAGAATATTCTAATAGATGGTTCCTCTTTTGAAGTTTTGGAACGAAAACATTACACGCTTTAAAATCAGTTAAAGTGTCAGGAAAATATCAGCACATAATTTTAAACTCCAAAAAATCTCCAATATCTCTAACGTACTGTAGTGTTTACTAAACTTACAGAATTTCACATTTCCTCTTGCCACCAAAAATCAAAACACACATATCAATAGCTGTTAGCAGATTTTCTTTGCGAATGGACAATAATTACAGCTGTTCATGGAAGTGTTTACAGTTCATTGGTGTTTTGTGTAATGAGAGCTGCCCCGGAAAGCAAAGCTGTAAGTCAATCACACTTGCATGGTTACTATAACGCATACAGATGACATTTGAGTCGGTGTTTAGGGAAACTTTTGCGTTATTTTTAAAAAATCTTTTGGAAATCCCTCTTCATGCTTATGGAACTAAAAAATTCTGTCTGCTACTTTTTGATATTTTTCTAAATGTGAGTATTTTTTACCAAGAGTTAAGTTAATTTGGGTGAATGTCAGCCATCGTTTTGACAGAGTACGGGTTAACATTGAGCAGGTTCTCTTGTTTTTCAACAGAAAAGCAAAAACCCAAAAATGTCTTTGAATTAAAACTATTAATAAATCTACGCGTCTGGTCTCATGAAAACCCAAGAAAGTGTGTCTGATTGGGATTTTTGTGTGGTACACTATAGAATTCCACAATTCTTTGTTTAAAACCAAGTTGTATGTTACACCATTGAACTGAAGTTTAGGGAAAGTGAAACATGCAGCACACATTTCCATCTGTTTATGTTGAAATTGACACACACATGTGGTGCTAAATTTAATATATTTAAAAAAATAAACATTATAAGCCTTTAGTCTAAGCCTAAGATTTATTTTTGGGAAAATCGAGATTTTATTTTCTCAGCTTTCTGCTCTCTTGGGCTTCCATTGTTCAGAGTCAGCCTGCCCGTCTCGCGATGATGAAATGAAAGCAGCAGCAAGCAGAGGAGCTCCTTCCGCAAGGCCGAGAAAAAAAAAAAAAGCTTGTTGCGCAATATTTACAAGCGCACATGACACGTAAAGCGCCCCCCTACTCCACTCCTGTATCGTCTGTACACTTCTCTGTGTAGCGTTTTGCTTAGGCTGATGAAGCAGCAGGACGTGGCCGTTTTTAATGGGATCTGAACAGAAATGGAGGATTAACCGGCTGGACTCTCAGCAGCAACATTAATAAAAACTATATTTTCTAAATACAATAACAGACACAAATTCACTTTGAATTAAACTTCATCAGCAGTATCTAAAACATAATGTTTTTAAGCATGCATTTTCTGTCAATCTGCAGTCCTTTAGTAAATGTGTTCTTGTTTTCTCAGCACTTTTTAATTTTAGTTTACATCTAGATGACATTAAAGATGTGTTTATGCTCCACCTCCGACCACCAGAGGGAGCCCTGTCCTGAATATTGATCCCCCACGTCTCCAGCAGATGTCTCTCATTACACTCATCAGCCTCACCATATACTGTATATATGCCCTGTTTTGACTTTGCTTCTTGTGAAGTATTGTTTTGGTGTCATAAGCAATTCTTAGCAATTTCTCTTGTGCATTGCCTCCTTGATTTTGACCTTTGCCTCTCTCTCTCTGACTCGCCGTCTCGCTCCACGCCTATTGACTCCTGCCTGGATTTTGACTACATCCTGTTTTGCCCTTGCTTGTTTTGGTCGTTATTAAACTCACCTGACTGCACATGAATCCACACGCCTCTGCAGCTTCGTTAGTGTGAAAAAAAAAAAAAAATTGGCCATAATATCGCCCAGCTCTACTGTTTCCATGTGCACTATATTACCAGAAGTATTGGCTCACGCCGCTCTCCCATCCAAATGATCAGAATCAGGTGTTCTAATCGCTTGGCCTGGCCACAGGTGTATGAAATCAAGCCCTTACGGATTCAGACTGTGATTAAAAACATTTGTGAAAGAACGGGCCGCTCTCAGGAGCTCAATGAATTCCAGCGTGGAACTGTCATAGGATGCCACCTGTTCAACATATCCAGTCGTGAAATGGGAAATCTCTCATAACAAAATGGCAGAGTTTGGGAACAACAGCAACTCAGCCACAAAGTGGTAGACCACGTTAACTGTTAGTGCTGAAGTGCATAGTGCAAAGAGATCACAAGCTTTCTTCACAGTCAACTACTGCAGAGCTCCAAACTTCATGCGACCTTCAGATTAGTTTGAGTACAGTACGCAGAGAGCTTCATGGAATGGGTTTCCATGGCTGAGCAGCTGCATCCAAGCCGCACATCACCAAGTGCAATGCAAAGCGTTGGATGCAGTGGTGTACAGCTCGCCGACACTGAACTCTAGAACAGCGGAGACGCCTTCTCTGGACCCATTTCATATTGACCTCTATGGGTTAGGAATGGGATGGCACTTCATCCGTACCTGTATGAACTGGGGACCAAGTCATTCTCAGGGGTTAGAAGGTGCTGGTGCTCAGAGAGCAGGGTTTTAGAGAAGTGATCAGACATTTGTGAAGTAAGCAAAATACTGCTTTGGGAGAGGTTTTTTTTTTTTTTTTTTTGGTGAGGAATTAACATTATAATACACTTAAATAAAAAAAAAAAAGTTGATTTAGTATGATATAGACTCGTAAATATTGTTTTATTTCTACAAACTGTAAAGTTTTTCTTAATTGTTCTCTTCAGTTGCAAACTGACAATTATTTTGTTTTTGTTTTTAGTTACTGTTGTATAACACACAAATCCTATATCCAACCAAAACAAAACCGTAACCCAAAAATAAAGGTTTAAACCGAATTGCGGGGAAGCTGAATCAGTGCATCTCTACAAATACCAACAATCAACGTTTATTTTTACATCAACAAAGTTTTTCTTGTCTACTGTCTTACTTAAATAAAATTAGGTTTCACAAAGAAAGGTTTTGCTGTGAAGAATCTCCCTCAGTTGTTTCTATGTCAGTGATATACTTTTTAGTGTCAGATGCTGAAAACTTTCAGGCTGTCAGACGTGTAACCAGCGCAGAAGTTCGTAAGCAAAACAACAAAAAAGTTAAATAAATGCCAAAAGTTCCTGACAGTGGTCTGTGCTCTGCAGATTAAACAGCCTGGAATCTGTCCCACAGTCCTGCTGTGGGTTTGAGCAGAACCTGCTGGGGGCCTTAAAAAAAAAACAAAAATGTTTTAAATGAAAAAATGAAAACATTTTATATTTATTTATACATTTGCTCACCGCACTTCTTAGGCAAGGCGACAAGGCTAAGTTACACTGCCATCAGGGGCGGAGCTATTTTTAAAAGCTGTTGAAAAAGAAAAAAAAAAAAACTGTAGAAATACTTGAAAGACAAACATACACTTCTAATTTGAA
The DNA here is from genome assembly GCA_036245035.1 of Adrianichthys oophorus. Lineage (NCBI taxonomy): Eukaryota > Metazoa > Chordata > Actinopteri > Beloniformes > Adrianichthyidae > Adrianichthys > Adrianichthys oophorus. The sequence goes on along the minus strand of BSAI01000072.1, from coordinate 5,779,606 downwards.
ATTCAAGCACAGTGACAGATCAAATTTGTCCCCATTCTTAACTTTAAGAATCACAAATATTTTTTTAATCTCCAAATATTCTCAAAACTGTTTCTTTTTTTTTTTTTTTTTAAACTCTTTTATTCATTTCCCATGTAGAGTTCAAGTATAACAGGTAATAATATCCACATACTGAACCATCTCAACAAAAACAAAATATTTTTAAAAAGCAAAAATTCTCTAAATGTTTGTTTTTTTTTATACAAACTTCAATATTAATCTTAAATATGGAGTTCAAGAACTCTGAAGAAAATTTGAAAAAACAAAAAAAAAAAATTTAAATAAGTCCTGCAAGAAAAACTGTTAAAAATGTAATCACAAAAGTTTGTCAAAACCAAAATAATCTTGGTTAAGAAAATATGTCTATAGAATTTTTTTTTCTTTCAGGAAGAATTATTGGTAAGATCCTTTTTCTTGACCTTTTTTTTCTTATTTAAAGAAAATCTACCAGTGGGGTAAGCATTTTTGACGCGTTTCTACAGGGGCTGTTTCTGCACTGTAAGAAATATTTTGCACAGTGGATGTAAAAAAAACCTCCTCATGCAATATAGAGGCAAAGCAAAGAATATGAGGGGCTCAAGTTTTTATTCCAAGATATTGCTTTTGCTATTTTTACAATTCTTAAAGAAGCTTGTATTGATGATTTCTTAATCTTTGTCAATGTTGACACTAATATTGTCTCAAAAATTTGGGGGCTAAGCTTTTTGCTGAGGTGGTAGCAGCATCCCAAAGCTCTGCCCGACTCTCATTAAGAATCCCTTTAAGCTTTATTCAGTGCTAACTAAAGCCAGCTAGAAGCCTTGATGTCTTGTTTTCATTCTGCACTCTCCCAAAGAACCTCAGCTGGTCTTTCCATTTGACTTTTCCCGACCCCCACGTGACAACCCCCAGTATCTGTTGGTCCCTTGTGGGGCCATGCCACAGGTTGTGGGGGCCTGGGGCAGCCCTCTCCCCTCCACCCCTGGTCCAAACCCCTGTTGCCCTCACCCTCCTGATACTCTGCTTACCTGCAGCACTGTGATCCAGAACCCTCCTCGGTGCCCTTGGCTTTTGGAAAATGGCCAAGCTAGATGCCTCCCCATGAGAAAGAGCAGTTTAATGGCGCCAGCACAGCACACCCACACAGCTCTGTATTTTTTCTTCCCTTCTGGTTACAGTGACTGCATGGAATTGATTTAGTGTTTGAAGAACACAATAGTTACTTTGGTTTTGGTTTTAGGGCAACTTGTTCGACTGCTTTGGTATTGATATCGGTTGGGTGATTATGGATTCTGAGCATCCTCCCTCTTCTTTTGCCATGTTTTAAGTCTCACCTGCTTGTTAGTGTTTCACGTAAGTGAAATTATCCCTCTGGAAAAATCACAGATTGTTATGTTTTAAAAGTTATATAAAAGCCCCTTTGATCTGTCATTTTTTTATGCAATAAAATGAAGCGTAGGGGCAAGCGAGAGGTTTTTTGCCACTAAAAATGATCAAACCGGTGGGAAAGAAACTGTGAAACCATTGACAAAATAATGAATTTAAAAAAAACGTGGTCACAAAGTCAGAACTTACATAAAGCTTTGGGAAAATTCCAGTCAATCATCCATTTTCCACCCACTGAGTCACTTTCAGGGTCACCTGGTTGCTGGAGCTTATCCCAGCTACTGTTAGGACAAAGGGGGAGTACACCTTGGACAGGTTGCCAGTCCATCACAGGGCAACACAACAACACACACACTCACCAATTCAGTCACAAATCTACCCACAATGCATATTTTTTTACTTTTTGAGAGGAAACCAACGGGCCCAGAGAAAACTCACACATGCACGGGGAAAGGCATGCAAACTCTATACAGAAAGGTTCCAGCCTTGTATTGGTAAAAGTCGAACAACAAAATAATGTGTATAATTTATAGGGTTAGGCAGGAATATGTTAATATTGGGTGAAATTAACATTTACTTAATATCTTGAGTTTGCCAGAGTTCCTAGGCTCTAGTCTATAGTCAGTTGACACCGCCCTAACCCTGGAGCCTATCCCAACTGTCACAGAGAAAAGGTAGGGTACCATCCAAAATGTTTATACTCACTCCAAAGTAGATTTCCCACTTGATAAAACATTTTTTGGATTTTGGAAGGAAGCTGGAATATCTGGAAACCCAACATCTGCACTGGGATTTGTACCAGGTTGTTGTGCCTTGGTTTTTTGATCTATAGGAGAACATTATGAATCTTTGTTGCTGTTATTCTGTGTTTTGCTTTTATGTTCATAAATGGTGTTGGTGTCGGCTAGTTTTTAATTGTGGCTTTTTTAGGCAAAGAGTGGTGGCGCTTTTACAAAGAAAAGTACACTTTTAAACATTCAGCAAAATTAGAGAGGAATTTTTTAAAAGTTTGCATGCATAAAAATGTCTGCAAACTCAACAGTACATGCAACAATGAGTTGTGTTTGATTGCGTGTATTAAGTGGGCAAAGAAGCACACGTAGTCTGGTTTTGTTTGTGCTTTAGTCTTTGATGGGTTTCTCGCAGAATATGCAAAAAACTGGCAGGAGTAAATTCAAAAAGATCCATTTATGAAATAAGGTCTGTTTTGCATTTATGTTTCTGTGTTTGTGGGATGCAGAGTGGCACAATTTTAAATACTTTGGAAAGCAAGTAGCGATGGGAGGATTAATACCAAGGTGTCATTTGTATTGATTACTCCATTAAAGTCTATTACTAATAAATAAATGAGAAAATGAAAGTGCATTTGTCAGTTCTAGATAATCCTGGTTATTAGGTGAGTTGCTCACATGTTTTGTGCCAAAATACCCCTGCAGCCCACAACATATTGAGCATCCCCATCGGTCATGTGACCACAGAAGCCACAGGTTGTGCGTGTTACCCTTATTAGCAACAACATGGCACAGTAAGAGTAAATTAACTTAGAAAATACGTTTTTGTATTTGTAACCTTGCACATTAAGGTTACCTTGCCGCTTTTTGATGGCTTTTATTTTAGGATAATAAATAATGCGCTTGAGAAAAAAATTAACAGTAATGGTAATTGGTATTGAATATTTTATGCCCAACATATCAAATCAAATCTTAACAGTGTGGTATTGGCCATCACTAAATGCCAGACAAAGATTATTGTAACATGGAGCATCACACGTCCAGCATGTTTGAGCTTCTGAAAGAGTAAAGGGCAGATGTGCAGCCAACCATTATTAGAGTCGACAATGGCTATATCTTTCTATTTTTACTTTTTTTCCCAGCTCACATTTTTCTCTTCTCCTCCATCTCTACTGTGCTCTTGTTTCAGCCTGAGCTTGCTGCTGTTGCTGCGCTGTGGGTCACCCCATATTAGGATCCTTTACCTTCGCCTGCATCCCATCTTTGATCCCTTCTGTGAAGGCGTTATTGTCCATTATCAGCGCACATAAAGGGTGGCCAGAGTGTGCACTGCAATTGCCTGAGCATGCCACCTCGCCGCTCGTGTCTCAAAAAGCAGCATGCACCTTGTGGGAAATAGATGTCAGGCCATTTTCAGTTGCTGCAGACTTTTTCATTTGTTCCAGTACCACTCTGTTTCTCACACTCATTGTCTTTCATCCACTGCATTGATTTCACTTGTACATTCTGGAGTACATGCAAAATCCGTGTTTATTGCTCCCTTTCACATTCAATCGTACCACATAATTCTACTTATGTAGCACATGCAAGTTCCTTTTTAAGGATCTCTGTTAATCCTGACCTTAGGGTTTAGCAACACCTTTATCATGCCTTTCAAAATAAATACAGGTATAACGGCATCGTGCCTGTGGGCTCAGGTAAGAGGTAAACACATGTGAGAGAAATGCATTATGCGAGCTGGTGAGCATGGAACACAACTGTTAGCCATCAGCTGATTCCATATAGTATGTGTGAATGTACACACTCATGCCGGCCTGAGCTGTCGCTGATCTAAATGAATTGCCAAAAGGGAACATCATTGGCTGAATGAACCTCATCTGCTTGGGTATTGGTGAAAATGGATTACATTAGCATGTTTACCCTTTAGTGCATATAGTTGAACAACAAGACACCAGAACACTCAGGAGCACACTTTAAAAAAAAAAAAAATGTTGGAGCAGTTCAGGGAGAAATAGGGGGCTCTTTGTCGCCACAGAACTTACATTTTTCCAACAATAAAAGCCGAACGAAGGTATTTGTCGAAGAAGTTTGTCGAAGTTGGTTTTCCAAGCAATTTAATGTAAAACCTTCCTTTTCTCCCTTAAAGCTGTCTCTGAGGGCTTGTTTTGCTGCTTTTTCATCCTTAAAGTTTTAAAGAAGCAATAACAGCGGCAACACCGCCCCCCTCAACCCACCTAGCCTAGACAGCCGGCAGCGTCAGGTAACGAGGGGCGCCGCATTACATCAGCATTTTAAGTTATTTTATTTCTTATTTAATTATTCCTTTTTTATTTTTTACATTAAATGAGACAAACTGTTTAAAAAATAACATAATAAAAAAAAACACACACACACATTAATAATAATTGAGATTTGGTGCCCCTCCAGCTGATGATGCCCTCGATCGCCTATTCCCAGGGCCGGCCTTGACTGCAGTCATCAATGCAGGTGGATTGTCATGGTGAAACAAAAAATCTCATAACATAAAACAAACAAAACAAATAAATAACAAAAAAAAAAATAGCTGTAAAATGTGTTAGTAAACAAGATGTACTAAAGGAGTGTGGAGTTTGATAGTTAAAAAGCAAGCTTTTTTTTTCCCCTTTGTGCTTGTTTTCTTTGTCCAGAGTTTATTTGGAGCAATACTGCCCCCTAACACACAGCTATTGTAACTGCATGACCAGAGAGTTTCATGTCTAAAAAAGTGAAACCAAAACAACCAAATATAATATATGTTTTCAAATATTTCCTTCACATTTGAATTGCATCTGCAAGACTTTTGTAGTATGAAATCACCATTAGTCCTTCTTGCTTTACTGTAAAGCTTTTGACCCATTAGGTTATGCTACTGGTATTATTTTGTAATTCTGCTTTACCATACACAGATTTTTTTTTTTTTTGCAAAATAAATGGATTTAAATAGCACATCCTTACTGTCTCTGATTTTAGACCATTTAGATTTCAATTAGAAATAAGAAGTTTTCACAGTGAAAAAGTTTCTAAATCAGAGTTTCATTAATATTTAAATTCAAAAGAATAAAATTATTATTTACGATTATCTATTATGATTTATTCATTCATTTAGTTTAAAAAACATGCTCCCAATGCAAAACTAGCTTTGTTTCCAGTGCAGATTCATATATATTTAACTTAAATCTCTATTGGTTTGCTTGATGTTTTAACATGGTGTTTAAAGAGAGCAAGAGCTGCATATGTGTTAAAAAAATACCACTGATTTGAAAAGACATACTGTACTAATTTAACTTAATTGGGCAGCAAAACCGGAAGTTGGAAATAAGTCATTTGGTTGAAAATCAGTGAAAGTGTGTGACTGCCATCTAGTGGTAAGCAAAGTCAGGTTGAAGCACGAATATACACTTAAGGTTAGAAAAAAGGATTAAAAAGTGATTTCAACCGTATTCTGCCTCTATAACAGCAAAAAGACTTGTTTGACATGAAAACAAAACTATATTCTGTTCTTGTCAAAAGCTGCTTAGAAAAGACATGATCCATTCCATGAGACAGAAGGCATTGACGGCATGACGTGAACTTCAATCGACCACGCCGTCTCATCTGTGAAGTCGGTAGTCAATCTGTTGAGAACTTGGATTAACTGCTATTATCACCACCCTTTCACTGTGAAGCGCAGAGGAGGCTGTAACTTGACCTTGGCTCTTAATGGCTGTGTGACAATAGCGCTCCATCCCACTGGCCTGTCTGCCCCTCTGTTGTGTCTATTTATAATGTCCAGATACGGTGCAGAGGTTACTCTGAGGTGTCAGTGAGCGCAGGGCGACAGAGGGACAAAGGGTGAGAATATTTGCTTCTATTTTTCCAGCTGTCCACTAAAACTTTATTGTCCTCATCTAATAATTGATACGTAATTATAAATGTTCATACTAGAATTCTACTAACTTGTCAAAGGTAATCTGTAATCTTAAAGTATTTTCATTTAAAATGGTTGAATGTGCTTTTATACAGTCAATTTTGTCTTCAAATCTTTGCCTTGAAAAATCAAAAACTGGCTCTTTTTGCTACTTTCTGTGTTGTTGTTGGTTTTCTCAAGGAAAACATGCCAAAGCGCCATCATGAGCATTGTGACAAGTGCTTCAATGCTCACTGTCAAGTCCCAGTGCAGACCTCCATGTCCTGCATGGTCACCAAATGTCCCAAAAGCTGTGGTGTCGTCCTGCATGCATGCAAACGGGAGGAGCATACGCTTCTTTGTCCAAATGAGATGGTCTCTTGTCTCAATGCGTTCTACGGCTGCCCGATAACAATGCCGCGACAGAAGCTGGCCAAACACTTAGAGGTCTGTCCTGCCAGCGTGGTTTGCTGCTCTCAGGAGTGGAACCGCTGGCCCGTTTCTGACACCAACGTGACCTTTTACCGGAGCGTGTCAGAAAAGCTTCAGTCAGACTCTGAAGTGAGCCTCGATGTCGCTTTGGCTCTCAGGGATCAAGCCCTGCTCTTTCAGTCCATCAAAATGAAATACATTTTCCCTGAAATGATGGCGGAGAAGCCTCAGATGTCAGCTGCAGGAGAGCCGTCCTGCTCTTCAGACTTCAGTGAATTTACAGAAAATGGCTGTTCAGAGGAGGTGGAGGAGACAGAAGAGGAGAGACGTGATTTGGAAAAGAGAGGAGAAGTGGCAAGTCTTCAAAATTACAGCTCCTGGGAGAAAGTTTTCAGGAAGGAGATGGAAGGATGCAACCAAACTGTCAAAAACCTGAACGAGGAGGCAAAAGGAAAGAAAGAGCAAGAACCACAACAGGCTCAGGAGGAGATGAGAGATGCAGCTGAGGGAAACGCTGTTCCTTCCAGAGGTTTGCATGGCGTAACCGGCCTCGCTCCGTGGCAAGACGGGGTCCTTGAAAGATTATGCAGAGAAGCCAACATCGCGGAATACAACATGTACCTTGTGCACAACGGGTCAATGCTTATTAACTTTGGCCAGCTGGCTGCATGCACGCCAAGGGAGAAGGATTTTGTTTATGGGAATCTGGAGCCAATTGAGGTCAAGACAGTCCGCACGTATAAAGTTCCCACCAGCTACAGAGCGAAACGCATTCACCTGAAGGATCCTGCCTGCAAGGCCAAGACCACACACCAAAGTGTGGACACCACAGATCTGGGCTACTCAGTTGAGGATCTTCCAAAATCGGACGAAGTTGGCTCAACGCTTCTGTGCTCCCTGGAAAAAGAGCTGAAGGGGCACGTCATCTCAGAGAGCGCTTCAACAGACGGTCTCTACATAGACGTTGGAACACAAACACACAATTTCCCCTCAGCTCCCTTCAAATCAGACGCATCTTTAGCAGATGTGGTCACAAACAAACATCCCAGCCTTCACGTGAATATTGAAGCTGAATCAGTCACCAGGAGACACAACAGAACAAGTTCCGCCTTTAGTTACGAATGTGGCCAATTCTTCCGCCGCGATGAGTTCCCTTCTCACTTCAGGAATGCTCACTGCGACATACAGGCCCAGCTGAACGGCTGGTTCCTGCAGCGCTGCCCCTTGGCATACCTCGGCTGCACTTTCACCCAGACAAGGTTTCACCCCGCAGGGCAACAAGCCACCATCAAATTTAACAAAGACATCAGCGCCATGGCGCTCCAGCCACACGTCCCTTCATCACTATGTGAAAGTGACCCAAACCCTGCCGCCTCAAACCTCGATGTCCTGAGCAGCCTGCCCCTGGAGATCCTTCAGAACATCGCCGCTCACCTTGACAGTTTTACATTGTCTCAGCTATCCGTGGTTTCCCGTCTGATGAGGGAAGTGTGCGCCAGTTTACTGCAGCACAGAGGCATGGTCTGCCTTCACTGGACAAAAAAGACATATTACCATGGAGGGACATCATGGGAATGTCATAAAAAAGTAAGCAACCTAAAGATTTCTTACAGTTTTTTGACCCAAATCTTTACATTGCTGACCATTTTATTCTGTGGGAGTAAAAACAAGGTCAAACCTCTGTATTAGCCCTACTTCATTACCCGTCATCAGTATGTTACTTGTCACGGAAAATTTCCATCACTCCTGCAGCATGTCAGCTGCTGCATTGAACTGTAAACCCTCTCTAAAAATGTCATTCGTAATAATTTATTGCTTTTAACTGTAGCAGCGTCTGGGTTTTTCCAGGTCTTTTTATATCAAAAACACCTGAAGGATCATGGGAAATTAGTGTAAAAAGAGCCTGATAGCGAAGAGACTGAATTTGCCTTTAATGTTTGACTCAAAATCCTACAGCAAAAAGGCAAAAGTGAACTTTTGAGTCACATAAAAAAAAAATCCAACATTGTTTTGGCAAATTCATTACTTGTGATCATTTTTTTAGAACCAGAGGCATCGGGGAGGTCTCACGGAACAGCTGGATTGACTGGCCCAATCCAAATTAGAGGGTTGGAGGATCAAATCTTTTAAATTGTTTTGCAGTTTGAAGTCAGTTTTTAATATTTTCCTGTCATAAATGTGACTTATAAATACACGAGACATTTACTAGAACAGAGCTATGAAGGTCAGCGTGCTGATTCAGCACTTACCGCTCAGTTAAAAGACCGATCCTGTTTCATACTCTGCTAAGGTTACCATTCGGGCGGTGGTGGTGCAGATGTAGAGTGGTGGACCTCTGATTGGAAGACTGCAAGTTCGGTTACTGGCCTGCCCACCCCATGTGTTGAAGTGTCCTTGGGCAAGACACTGAACCACACATTGTTCCTGGTGGTAATAAGTTGTTTCCAGTGAACAACAGCGGAGTACCATCAGTGTTTGAATGTGTGTTTGCGGGGTGAATGGGACTGTGACTGTAAAGGAAGGTCGAAAAGTGCTACACAAGTATACGCCATTTACCATTTATATGAGACCAAGTTTTTCAAATATCGGAATAAAGCTTTGAAAGAAAGACCCTGGAGCAAGATTTGGCATTTCGCACCAAGCTTCTCCCAACTGCACATGCACTAGTCGGCACATGTACAGCTGGAAGATTTTTTTATTGGTTCAACCCCCAAATTCTCCAGACTACTCAAGGAGCCCGAAAGTGCTGTTCATGTTGCAAGTGTGCGTCATATGTCTGCAGCCTGATGATACTATATTAGTCAGACAATCAGAGCTTAGCTGTGAGGTCACCCGATGGGTGTCATTTGTCACCTACCTATCACTCACTCCATCCATGCGTGCAGCATTTGGGGCCTGTACTCACACCTTACTAGCGACTAGGGACGCTGGATGACCGTATCACCAGTACGTCAGAAGTGTGTTCAGCTTCAACCTGTTCACGGTGAAGCTCACCTTCACCCAACAAAAGCTGGGTTGGCTCCAGCAACCCCCTGACACCAGAAGGGATTCAACAAGTTCTAAAAATGGATGGAAGACTAGTCTCTTGGTTCCATGGATGGTTTTCTAAGCCCTGAGCTCACTTTATGATGGAAACAATGATTCCATAAAAAGACTTTCTGGTCTGGTGTTCAGTGTTATTTTTCTTCAGAATAAAGTTCACTGTTTTTTGACTGTTGGCGCCTTATCATTCTTAGGCAGCACTATAAAAACCTCTCAGCTGGAGCAGATGACGGACAGAGACTTCATGAATGCACATGTGTGTATTTTTACTTTGTCTGAGCTGCAGCGATCACAGGACAAAGAGCGTGCCGGTTCTGGTTGGAATGTGCAGCAGCTATGCATTTGCTCCAGAATCAATGCCATAATTAGCACCTGACAGAACAGAAATAACACCCTGACATGTTTTAAAAGTAGCCCTTGATCCGGGTTCCCTGGGTGATAGAACTTGTTGTGAGGATTGCCTGAATGCAGCTCATCCGTGCATGACAGCAGGCTCCGCTCTGCCTCTCTGTTCCTGCAGGTTTGGAGGTTCAGCTCTCTGTTTTCCTCGGTGGACCGCTGGAGCTTCACAGATGTTCCTTCTATGTCTGAACACCTGAAAAGCTGCTCTTTCTACCAAAGAGATGAACGCAGGGAGCCGGTGGCTGTGCCCTGCCTCAGAGAAGTTACAGACAGATGCGGGGAAGTCAAGCATAGAAAATAACGTTCAAGTCGAGACGAGTAGGTTTTCCACAGCAAGAACAGTTTTTTTTGTCAAGCTTTTGACATGTGCTCTCGTTTCCCATGAAAATCTAAGAAAGGCGTGTGATCTTTACCATGTTTTAAGCTAAGAAAATGTGACTTTTTTGTTGCAAAAAATCTGTATTTTTTTGCTTTCTGAGAACAAAATGAATCTTGATCGTTTGAGTAGCCCGTAATATCAAAAGTAAATTCTATATATATATGAGTATGAGTATGAGTATACTGAGTATGAGTATACTTTCGTCTCATTTTTTTCACATTACATTTTGATTTATGGAAACTACTTTTGTTTTCTGAATTTTCTTTTCTCTTTATGGAAACAGGAAAACGCAGGTACTACGGGACTTTACTGATAGAATGATGGCGATGACAGGAAGTGTGCATCACGGTGGCAAATCTGTAGCGTATGTACTAAAAATAGATCCGATTAAAATTGGAGGTTGCATTCACTCATGCTCTCTACATGTCTAAAGCAATTAAGAAGGAAAACCTTTCTGGTTTCTTATTGTGGATTTAGTTTTTGGAATTTCCTTCTGTTTTCCATTTTTTTTATTTTCCTCTTTTCCTTTTTGTTATTCCTTCAGAAAGTCATTTTTATCTCGTTTCAAATATATTTTGGTTTCTGGGAATTTGTTTTAATTTTTAAAATGATTTTTTTTTTATGAATTGTTTTGCTGTTTAATTGTCGTTGTGATCTTTATTATGCTTTTAGTGATGTGTTGGTGTGATTTGCACTTCAGGGCCACTGTATGTTTAAGCTGAAAACCATTTGAACAAAACTACACTTTTTTTGAAGAACGATACTGACATCTCGTGGAAAAAAGGTGAAGTACAAACATGTACTTTCATAATGTCAAGTAATGTAATTTTACATGCTGAGGATTACATTAAATTTGTGACATTTCATATTTAATAGTTTGGTAAACTTATAATGGTAAATCTGATTCATTAAGAGAAATGGAATCACGTGATTTCTTTTTGATTGACATGCATTGGCTTATGAGTCAGAAGAGTTCTTATCAAATGTAGACAGAAAAAAAACTTTTTTATTGCAGATTCAGAAGAGAAATGATTGAGTCATCTCCGTCAGCTACTGCGCCTCTGACATGTTGGGGTTGCGGAGTTTGTTGATCACCTCGGACAGCATCTTGTTGCACAAGGCAGCATATGGATTAAGAAGCACAGCCTGCTGTCGGGCAAATTCGCTTCCGAGCGAAGCTGCTTTCTCAAAATCAGCCCGGGCTTCATCCGTCTGGCACCGTAATCTATGCAGGAGGCCTCTTTGCACCAGCGCCTGGCAGCCGGTCCGTCCGCTGCTGCCGCTCAGGACAATGGCTCGATCCAGATCCTGCAAGGCTCCTGGCAGGAGACAAAACAAAAACGATGCGCAATTTGGAATTCAGATTCATTGTTTTCTTCCATGCTGCACAAGCTTTTACTTCAGGGCTTAAAGTCAGTCTGTGATTTACTGGACGTCTATGAAGAGAAAGATGTTCAAGCACTGTTGTATAAACGCAGCAGTGCTTTTATGTCATCCAAAAAGGATGACAGTTTTACTTTGCTCATTAATCTTTTAGAAACATGCATGCAAAAACAGCTGTGTCATTAAAAGAATAAAAGACTTTTCTTTCTCTTTGTTTCCATATGTCATCCTTTCAGCTGACAGTCAAAAGCTGAGAAAAGGCTGAGTTATCCTCTACAAGATAACATGCGCACTGATAGGAGGGCTTTCTTTCAGGCACACAACTTTGATGTGTTAAATCATCAGTAAAAGCGTTACGTATCTTGCCACGAGATACAAAGCATGTATGAAAATGTAAATTTGACAAAAATACATTTTTTTCAAAAATAAGAGCGTGTTTGCTATATCTATCTTGTTAGGATAAATATTTAAAAATCTGTTGTTTTTTTTTTGCATAAATGAAACATAAACAAATACATCTGTATTCCAAAATATGAAATGTAGTTCATATGTTTTGACAGAGGTTGACATTACTTACTTTCAAAATAAAAGGCACCCTGTATCACATAGGATTGACCTCAAAGGGATTTTCTGTGGTATACTGTGCTTCAAAATTTGTCAAAATGTTCGGTTTTGGTAAACTATGAAGCCACATCGCTTGCTGGATTGTTGGAGCATTATGAGTACTGTAGTCAGGAGCCTGGTGCAGTGATACTGTACTTTAGCTCTTTCATAAAGTTTGACTGACTGCTTTGTTTCACTTGATGTTCTATCCAAAAAATATTACTTTATAAAATGAAAAACATTAGTATTTTTCTTCAAGCAGACACAGTCTGTCATTTTCCTTTTGTTTTTTGTGCAGGATGGCCGTGGCTCCTGGAGGGCTGGGCCCCTTCACTGGCCTCACCTGGAGAGGCTCACAGCTGCTTATGCTTTGGTTGATTTGTTGTGTTCTTTTTAAGCTCCCCTGTTTCTGTGCTCGGTGTCACAGTGTGGTTTTCTGTTCGGAGCATTTGGTCTTCTCATCTGTTCTAGGACCACTGTTGTTATGTTTTTGGAGTTTTTTTCCCACTTGGAGTGGTGCCTTTTGTTCTCCTCGCTCCACTTCGCCGCTTCATTCTTGCATCTGGGTCGTCCTGATACCCCGTGACACATGTGGCTCTGGAGCCACAGGTTGCAGACCCCCGAACAAGCTAAATAAAGACTGGTTTTGTTTCAAAAAAGGCCTTTAAAATAAAAAAAAAAAAAAAGGTAATATTACTCACCATGATTAAATGGTAAAGAAAAAAGGCTAAAATTGTGCAGCAAAAAACAAAGCTTATAATATTTCCTGAAGGAAGACAGGAATTCCACAAAAAGATGAACTTGTCGGATTTAGAAAAAAATATTCATGTCCTAATGCCCAATTAAAATACAGAATAAAAAAAAACAACTATTAAAAGTAAAAAAAAAGTTTAAAGAATGGATAAGAAAACTCTAGAAAGAAGCTGAACATACATGAAATGTTGAAGTTTAGGGTTAAAAATGTGCCAACATGAATTACAACACGTTCAGAGGATTTCAACAGTATGAATTCAGACTCAGCTGGTGCGCCTTAACTATTTTTGATTGAGTAATGTAATGATTTATTTATAAATTGTCTGAAAATAGGAACTGTTACATTTTTCTATTAGGTATTACCCTTATTTACCCCAACCTGACACTTCTGCAGCAAATATCAGAAGTAAACACAAGACTCATGGGGTAAAACTGGTAAAAATGTGCTCGAGATAGACTGGGCTCCTGTGATGTGCTATGCTGTCCTCAGACTTGGCAACCCAACACACCATCACAAAGCTCTATAAAGGGTTATTGCTGACTTTGTTGCACGTACCTGCTGTGTCTCCCTGCAGTCGCAGGGCCTGCGCTCGGTTGTTGTAGGCAGAAGCTCGCTCAGGCAGGATCTGGATTGCGTGGCTGAACAGCTGAAGTGCACCCTGTAAATCCCCAGCCTCTGCTGCAGAGACGCCCCGCATCTCCAGCTCCTTCACTTGCTTCAGCAACTCTGTGGCAAAACCGCTGTCTGGCAGGAGCAGATAAACAGGAGGAAAAACATGCGCTGACAGGTGTCCATGCCAAGAGAAAACACTGCAACATCACTCAGGAGCTCAGGTGACTGGCTGTGAGGATTATTTTAGCCTATAGCAATGAAAAAATATAGTTTTTTCTTTTAGAAATCCATCACATCATAACATTTGCACACATACAAAGCCAGAAACTTACCATCATCAGTTATTTCTTCCTCTCGGTTGATGCTGGGGATGTCTCCAAAGGGGCTGGTAGGATTGAATATGGCTTGAAGAACAGCTCTGTCATTTGCTGAAGCCATCGTTGCTGGTATTTGATTTAAAAAAAAGGAAGAAAATCTTTAAAGCTAAATTACAAACGACCATTAAGTCCTTCCTTCCTCGACTTCTGCCTCCTGCTTGAGCCAATCAGAAGAGGGGGAGGAAGCAGGGCTGGACTTTGGGACGCGTCTGCACTGAACCCATCTGTGTTTGATTAAGCAAAAAATGCAAACCAGAAACCACTGTCTGAGGTGACACGCAGCAGTGAGCTAACTGATGTCTCAAACTATGCATTCAAAATCTTTACCCTGTATAGCCATTTGTATCATATTTTCTACATGCATTTCTGACAGATGTGATTACATACATGCAGAGAGAGAGAGAGAATGGTGCAACTCATTGTAATGGAATACATAAGCCAGCCAAAGTGAACATGGAAGCATTTAATAGTTAGAAAAAGACGTAGTTTCATATTTGAAAGAGATTAATATATAGGGTGTAACAGTTTCAT
>BSAI01000072.1:5692402-5765042 GCA_036245035.1 Adrianichthys oophorus | reverse complement strand
AGATTAATATATATATATAGGGTGTAACAGTTTTTTTTCCACATCTGACTTGGCTCAGTGGCACAGACCACATATGTTGTTTCTTATTTTTGTGTTATTTTTCACACTGTTGTCTGAATTCAAATGAAGTCAAGTTATGTCTTGAACCATGTTCATACCTTGCGCAAGGTTATTGCTTTAAAAATAGTTTTTTTTTATATATATATTAACCTTTATTTTACCACAGAAGTCCTATTGAGGCTAAAAATATCTTTTTTGAAGGAATCATATATAAAAGACATAAGGATCTTGTTTGTAGAAGCTGTTTTTCCCTTGAGAATGTGTATATTAGTGGAAAAATGTAAAGTAACGCGTAGTGAATTACGTTTTCAAATAAGTAATGAGTAAAGTAATTTAGTTATAATTTCGATCCAGTAACAAAGTTGTTACGGCCCTAGTCATATTTGGATTTGGTTTTTCTTTTTATTTTGGATGTTATTTAAGTCAGAGTGAGACCTCTGTGTTTTTGTAGATCTTTGTGTGTCTCTCTTTTTTTCAGATGTGGTGTAGAGAGGAGTGTGGCTCCCAATTGGACCAGAGCTGATGGGAGCAGCTTTAAAAGCACTGTGTGGACCTCCGGCTGGTGAGAAGGGAGCCTGGCTGCAACCAGTCTCCAATGTAGCGTGGTGCTCTTCTCTACTGTTTTGTTTGTTATTTTGGTCTTGGTTCACCCTGAAGCCTTTTTGCTTCAATGAAGTTGTTGTTGGTTGTTTTTGTTTAAATAAATGTGGAATTTATTTTATGGAGACAATCTTGGTGTATTGTGATTAATTTAATTTGGCTCATCATTATACATTTTTATTAATTATACTTTTCTGTTATGCTCCATTCCCACGGCCCACACCACTGACCCAACATTGAAACTGGTCACCTCCGCCGCACGAATCGGGTTCGTTGTAAATGCAACAGTAGAAGTGAGCAACTCGGGGCCTACTGGTTAAGAAAGACCCCAGAAATAGAAGCTCCTCAGGATACCTGACAGTCCCTCTCACATTGACAAGTTACTGCTGCACCTCCAGGGCTGGATCTTTATTATGACAAAAACCTGACATTTGTTGTAGCCCAGAGCCTTATTGTGCTATTTTACTTATAGAGAATGCCAAGCTGATGTCAAGCCTGTTTTGGTTTATTCATGACCTTTTTTTTTTTTTTTTTTTTTTTTACACTCCATCTTTCATTCTTTCTTGTTCTATATCTGAGTTTTTAGAAAGCAATACTGCAGGCCTCATTCTGGATAAGGAATTTACCAACAGCCCCCCACCCCCCCTAAACTATCAAGAACAAACTGATAAACATATCACGTATCTTTTTTTTTTCTTCACAAATCAAACTTAAAGATTATGCTTAAAGATTTTTGAAATAATCATGCTCTACTTTTCTTCTGCAGATGACATTTAAGGAACATTGTGTCATTTGACATTCTTACTTGGCAGCACAGTGAGGATGTGACATTTCATAGTAATTACAAGACTCATCTCTTTCTCAGACTGCCATCTTCCTGCTCGCTGTCCTTCTGGAAAGTATGAATTTTTCAAGTATGTCTCCTTCAAATGTCTTTTGCATCTTGTTGATCACTTTAGAGCCTTAGAGGTAGTCTGTCTGTTTACACTTTCAACAAACTCAACAAGCATTTCACTCACTGAAATGTTTTATTGTTATGTTATGATAGTCGAGTAGGAGTATAGGAGTCGAGTGACAATTCTTTCAGTTTAATTTTTCCTGTCTGTGCTGTCTCTTTTGTTGGACAAAATCCATGAGGTTTTAACTCCTTTACACCTAACAAAAAAGTCACTTGTGTTTTTGCTTTCATGTAGATGTTACATGCTCTAAATACTTTAATAAGTCTAAATATGTCTTCCATCATCAGATAAAGGCCTCAAGAACATGTTGAAAACACAAAAAAATCACAAAAATGTATTGGAAGACCAAAACAAATATTTCCTGACATTCATCACTCATTCAGCAGTAACTTGGCTCAACTCCTCTATACAAAGTTATTTTGTCCCTCTAAAATAAAACCAGTGAGATAGTGTTGTGGACAGGATATTAGTCTAGACTTTAGTTATCAGAGGTGCATCAAAGCAGAAGCAGCTCATTTTTAACTTCACTTCCAATCAGGTCTAACGAGCCACTGATTTAAGTAATTGCGATATGCAAATGAACATTTCAGACAGGAAAAAACTTCATTTCCGTTTGTTCCTGCCTTGCTTTAATACATGAAATAGTGTCATTTTGAAGTAAGTTATGTCATATTGTGAGTTAAGGCTGCTAAAAAACATGAAACACGGTGCATAACGTCTGTGAGGACTAGCAGCTTTCTAGGTCATGTTATGGGTGCATCAGGGTCATTACAGGAACCAAAACACGCAAGAAAGGAAGCCAATGATAACAGTATGAAAAAGAGGTGCAGTTGCATGTATCAAATGCCAGATAACAGCAGGGAACAAGAGATGGTGTGATGATGGGGAACTTGATAGCAGCCGAAGTAACAGGCACAGTTACAGGTGAAGATGATCAAAGCATTGAGATCAAACGCGGAAACACTTTGGCATGTCGTGGTTCTTCCTGGCTTTGAAAACAACTGCAAGTCACTCCAGCAAATGCCTGTAAGTGAGTTAAAAGGGTTCCAGCTCAGAGATTTTTCCAGTTGTTTCCAATTACTGGCGGCAGTGATCTGGAACAAGAGAGATGTCATGGAAGTACAGGCTTACGGTTGAAAGGGCAAAGCAGATCTGCTCCAGAAGTAAAGCAACTAATACAGTTAGGCGGAAAAAGGGGTTCCCATTGTATGAAAACTGACTTTTTGCTTTCTTTTAGCAGTTAAGTCAAATTCCAAAATGTTTTAATGAATACATGGAACTAACAGAGACAGAATCCTCCAATAAATGGCAAAAAATAGAGAAAACTACTCATTTAGGAACATATTAGGGTCCCAGAGGTGCTAAAATCTTTCACTTTTAGTATTGTTTATTTTGACAGGCACACCAGGATGTTCTGTATAGGCTCAAAAGTCCTGTTCTGTAAGCCCAAGTTAAGTCTGAAGTTGATGTAATTAAATCAAGTCTTAAAACCTATAGTCATAAGAAAAGATGTATTGTCCCAAACTGTCATTAAAATACTTTTCCAAACATTTCTGGGATCAAAAGTACAAGCTGCTGATACTTCTGCATTCCCAGTGACAGGCCAGTTTAAAAAGAGCTTTTATTTTTGTACCTAACAGCCTATTCCTGCACATACAAAATTAAGAATAAACAAATGAGAAGTGTGCACAAATTTGAGATTTCAAGTATCAAATCAAATCTCAAGGTCAAAAGCCATGTCAAGTTTCAAGTCTTTGCATGTGCGACTCAAGTCCAAGTCATCTCTGGTTTGAGCCACATGGCGAGGATGTCGGTATCCTGACTATGTGTTTTTGGGGACATCGGGTTCTGCAAATCCAACTCCATGCCCTTTAGAGAGGTCTACTGACACTCAAACAACCGACCATTGGTGACCAGTGAATTGAAGACTATTCTCAACAAGAAGAAGACGGTCTTTCAATCAATGAATCCTGCAGAACTCACGCGGATACAAAACCGCGAGAAAACAAAGATGTGTCTTCGCCTAGGGCGCCATGAAGCCCCGGGGCGGCCCTGACGGTGTTGAAATATTGGGCTACATAAATAAAATTGAATTGAATTGAATTGGAATGAATGTGATTTTATGGTTTTTATCCTGGTTTTTTGTCAAGTTTGTAATAAAATTATTTGGTCCTTAGTCTTTCCTTCAGATTTTATGTAATCCTCCAAATTATTTTTAAAAAGGCATAACACATAGATATGTTGAGGATTTTTACTCCTTTAATAAAATGTTAAACACATTTCTGTTTACTCACTTCCTAAAATAAGCATGTGTGCATGCAAATATATCTAAAAATATCTTTTTTTTTGTAGACATCAAGCTTTGTTTTTTCATTTGGGTCTGCTCGTTATTCAACCGGTCACTTCTGAATAGCCCACATCTCTAGTTTATTAAAGTGCTTCCAGTTTTTGCCTTTATTTGCCCCATTTCCCCCTTTTTTTATTCAGTTTCTCCTTCAATCTCAGCTAGTGGACAATAACTGCATCTACACTCTTGGAAATATTTTGCTTTGTGCTGCATTTATTATGATTATTTACCCCAAAAGTACAAAAATGCTTTGCTTTGCTTTTAAATGTAATAGTTGTGTGCTGCAGTGATTGACATTTATTTACTTTGCAGTAATATTTCCCTGCATTACTGTCACGCCTGACGGAGAATGCACCAACTGATGAGATTTGGCTTTAGACTAAGGCTTCTTAAAACCTTTATGGGTGCTGGATGACAGTGAGATAAATGCAGAAATGTACCAAAGTACTCACAATCTCTAGAAAAGCAAAAATGAGAATAGCCACAATAAACATTTTTATTTTAATCCCAAAAAACCTCTAGCCTGAAGAAACAAAACGATTGGTTTGATTACCTCAGGCTGTGAAACAATGGGATCTCATAGACATTTGTGCTGTTAACATATGAAAGCTTGAGCTCTAAGTATCTGATGGTGATGTTTACTGCTGTTCTGCTGCAGGTCCGCGATTGTGGGAAATCTGCAAGGTCTTAAAAAGACATTAGGCCCAATTGCTGTTTTCACGAATCAGATGAATCGTAAAAGGAACCCGGAATTCCAGGAGAAATTTTCTCTGCCACCACTGGAGAGAGCTCTTGCTTTTATTTCTGCCAGGCCTCCCATCCATGTCAGGCAGCTCAGTTCAGATAGTGAGATCTCTCAGGACTGCCATTTTCCACAGGGTAATAGAAGTTAAAGAGTGAGGGCTAGGCTATCATGTTCACGGTCACTTGGTGAGAAGCAGATTGTCTGCAGAAGCGTAGTGTTTCCCCCCATGGCCTTGCCTGTAGTGTGAAGGAAAAGAAGCAATTGTGTGAGGATTATCAGCCTGCTATTACTGCAAATGTCACTGCATCAGCACCATTCAACCTGATTATGTCAATAAGGAAACGCGTTGGCAGACTTTACAGGCTTCAGAAGGGGGACCTGAGGGACTGGACTTGTTTCTGCCTAGAGGGAAGTTAGCCAACAAAAAAAACAAAAAACAAAAAAAAAACACTGACCATCAATAGCAATGCTGCTGGAAAGCCTGCAGACGTTAAGCAACGTGCAGCCTCGTATGCAGTGTTTGAGTGCTTAAACGGAGTAGATTGAATCTGACAGCAACGGTGAAGGATAAATTATTTAGCATTTGCCTAAGTGCTAACAGTGCATGGCAACAACATTATTATTTCTTAGCTTTTCAGCTGAGAATGAGTATTCTATAACCAGACAACCATCCAAGGAAAATAAAACCACCAAAAAAATGGTTTATTATGGAGCATAAAGTGGTTCTGTGTGTTTCCCTCTTGCTTTATGATGTCTCGTACAGCAATGTTTAGGGTATCCTAATAACTGAGCATATTTAGACGATTGTTTTTCTAATCCCCTTTGCCCTGTGGAGGGGAAACAGGGCCTGTGTCTTGATACCTGGTCTGTTTGTACATGACAGAAGGCTTGAACATGCTGCACCCAGGCGTCCTAAGCCTGATTGTAACAAAGTAATCTGCTCCGCTGAGGGTTATGGAACGACTGCAGAGGTTTCAGAGGTTATGTAAATATCAATAAATTCCCTTCTTGGAGACTGCAGTGCATTTTCACTGCGGTTTGTGAAAAGCGCCCCCTAGTGGACGAGCAACAGTGGACCCACTTAGATGAAAATTGTGTTTTGGGTGTTTTTAACATGTTCTTGTGACATTTTTTATTAAGATAGAGGTCTTATATTAAAAAAAAAAAAGGGCTTAAAATTGTTCTGAGTATTTTTTTGTTCGAGTCATTGTGAATCAGGAGCAGAAGCAAAAATTCATGTGAAAAAAGCCTGTACTTGCGATGTATTAGTTACTTTGGCAGGCCACAAGCTCCCTGCGCCGCTTCATTCTGATGCATCCCCTTGCAGACAAATAGATCCATGTGCATCCTTGTTTCACCCGACCAAACTGCCATTTGACTCAAAACTGTACGGCTGGATAGCTCCAAAATTGTTCGCCGTTTTTGTTGCACTGATAATGTTAGGTTGGGGTTGTGAGGGGATGTAAGCTAGAGGGAGAGTGTGAACACAGATAAATGATGGGAAGGGGGTTGGCCTACTCTGTGCCAATAGTCCCACTGATTATGCAGAGGCAAGTTTTCAAAGAACTCCTGCCGCTCTGCAGAAACTATGCCGCAGAGAATGACAGGTTTTTTGATTTTGGCTAAAAACGCCATAAACATGATTAAATGACCACAGGGAGCGCTTTGAGAGCAGATCAAAATATGTTTGGAGTGGGAATTTAATGATTTTTTCCGTTGTTTTTGGACTGACAAAAAAGAAAAGAAAGAAAAATAAGGATGTGGAAATGTCTTTTGTTTCTTCAAGTTCAGCCAAACGGATTAGCAGAAACTGGCAGGTTTTAGTGTTTTGTCCCTCAGGAGCTCTAATGCTGGGGTCGAGTTCATATCCATAAATTACATTTAATACTGTCATTCAGTGATGTTGCAGTTTGGTTTCTCAACTCTAACAATGACAGAATCACGTTTAATCAACATCCATAGTGCCAAAGTGAAAGTCTAAGGTTATCAGCTCTTGACAGAACATAGTTGAAAAGCCAGAATGTTAGAGGTGGGCTAAGAACCTCTAAACTTCAGGGTTGATGCTCATGAAAGTAATTAAAGTACACGTCAGTTTACTAAGTAACCACAAGGAGATTTGTCACAAAGGCTAAGTACAAAGTGAAATGAGCCAATTAAAAAATTACATTTTAAGTCCAGTGATCAACAGACAGAGGCATGCTTATTTATATTTCTGACTGGATATTGCCTCACAGGCG
Source organism: Adrianichthys oophorus (assembly GCA_036245035.1). Classification (NCBI taxonomy): domain Eukaryota; kingdom Metazoa; phylum Chordata; class Actinopteri; order Beloniformes; family Adrianichthyidae; genus Adrianichthys; species Adrianichthys oophorus. The sequence continues at coordinate 5,758,094 of BSAI01000072.1, read as the reverse complement.
TGTTCCATCAACTGTCAGGCTTGTTTTTCTCTGCCTATTTACTCTTTTTTTTTTAGAGGTTTGGTTACATCATATCCTGCCAAAATGGCAACAACCTAGAAAACAGGCTTTAAATTGGCCAAATGAAACTGTTGGGTCACCTAGTCACAGTGTGTACAGCCACAGAAAGTCATCGCACCGCGGGATTCATATCCATAAATCACATTTATTAATGACTTGTACTGATGCTGCAGTTTTGGTTTCTCAACTTTGTGGCTAGAATCAGAAACAGACGTAAGCAAGTTTTACAATTAACGCCAATGTGGAACAGATAGAAATGTTTCTGACAACAGGAACATTAGGTGAAACTGAAACTTTAACAAACTGAATTATGGACTACAAGTACAATCTGCATCTGTTATACAATAGTTACGTCTGGTCAAAGGATTTAAATAGATAAAAGGCTTTAAAAAAGGTTGCATCATAGCATTTAAAAAGGTATATACATTTACAAGCTTTCAATGCTTCAGGAAACTCTGTTGAAAATGTTTTTACTGGATAAAAAACTAAAGCATTTGCATTGTGAAAAGTCATCTAAAGAGTGATAGGAGAAGGACAGAAGCTCAGAATCCTCCCTGTGCAAATCTGACATCAACCTGCAGCAACAAATGGGAAAAAAATAAGATGTCATTCGAATATAAACTCAGCAGACAGTTTTCCCCTGTTACATCATAAGGGTGATTGTACCAAAACATCTGCACGAGTCTAAGGAGCCTGCAAGGACTTGGTGGAGGTGTATTTAAGATAGAACATGTTTTTAAGATGGCACATGTCTGATAGAGCATGCATTTATTATAAACATGTATTTAAAATAGAACATGCATTTGTGATAAACATATATGCAAATGAACATGTATTTAAGATGGTACATGTATGATAGAGCATGCATTTATGATAAACATGTATTTAAATGAACATTTATTTAAGATGGTAGCCGTATAAGATTGAACATTATTTAAGGTAGAACATGGAGTTAAGATAGAAAACTTACAAGATAGAATATAGATAATAGTTAGAAGATAGTAGAACATAGATCATCTATAGTACAAGTATATAAGATTGTACATATAATCATGATAGAACATGTTTTTAAGTTGGTACGTGCATTTATAATAGAACGTGTATTTTTCAAGAACTTTTATTAAGGCTAGAACTTGTCCTTTAACCATACATGCATGTATTTAAACTATTACATGCATTAGTGCAAGAACATGGATGTAGGATAGTGTTAATTTATCAGCACACTCCTTAGCTCCTTAGCAAGTTACATCAGGTACAATTTTATATCTATATATTTTGCTGTTTGCTATGTTTAAAAAAATAGACAACATGTTTAGTTTTACAAGAGCTTAATAAAAAACAAATATGTGCAGCTGTTTTGGGTGCTAAACATACATCTACCACATGTTTTTATTGGGATATATGGTGTTTTTTGTTGTCTACGTTTAGATAGAAAACACGTTTAATTCAAAATTGGAATAAAATGGAGACTCTGAGGCCTTTGCCGCGATGCACCTATTCTTTGAAAAAATAACCTGATACATTTTCCATAACTGTCTAGCTGCCTCCTACATCATCTGTCTAAGATTTTTCCTCCACTCATAAAAGAATCATTTCACCTTTGTAATGTTTGAAAAGTTTCACACACAGTCTATTGTAAATATCCTAACCTGTGAGTGGGATTAAAGGACAGATTTGGCCATTCCAGACCTCTATCACTTTCTTCTGAGCTATTCGCTGGATGGAGTTGTCAACTTGTGTGATCTGTTGTTGGACAGCTAGTCTTTTCTTTCAAAGCCAATACTTTAGAAAAATGAACTCAAACTGAAAAAATTGTGCTGTTTTGTGTGACATAGATTTCACCAAACAGAAAAAAGGAACAAGACAGTTAAACCTATTTTTTTATAATAGAGGAGAAGATATTAAAAAGTCAAGCTCAAAATTGCATTTCTGAATATTAGTTTTTTCAAATCATTGTAAATCAGGAGCAGACGAAAAAATACAGTTTAAAAAATACCTTATTGGGGATGTAGAAAATATGCTGAGACCCCACAAGCTCCCTGCTCTGCTCCATTCTTATGCATCTACTTATAGATTCATGTACGTTTTTGTTGTACTTGTCACAGCTGGTTTCTGTCTTTCTAATACTGTACGGCTGGATAGTTCCAATATTGCTTGCCTTTTTTGTTGCATCGGTAACGTGAGGTTGGGGTTGTGAGGGGCTGTAAGCTAGCTGATGACCATGTAAGAGAGCTTTCAGTCATGGGTGATGGGAAAGGGGGCTGGGTTTGTCTACACCAACAGTAAATGTCTAATGAACTACTGTCACACTGCAGAAACTATAGAACATAATGCAGATTTTTTTTTTAAAATTATTTTAGATAAAAACTGCATTATCTTAATTAAAAGACCACTGGGAACATTTTAAAAATGTGTCAAAAGATGATCGGAGTGGATCTTTGAATTTTTATTTTGACTGTATGCATGGTCTACTCCATGAATACTTTTGTTACCACTTCTGACATAAAATTCAATTCTAGATAATTGTCCTAAGATCAAAAAATTTTATAATTTATAGCTCTATTTTCCTGCTTGCACATGACACATCAGCATCAAATATGTCTAACTCGTTGTGCACCTGAAATTAAAGACTAGAAATGTTTATTAATACTGAATAATAATGATGATAATTAATGTTCTTCACTTCAGACCAGGATCAGATCACCAGTTAGGTGTTCTTTCACAGTTGCATTTTGGGTGTGGACCAAACCATCTACAGAGACTTCCGACAAAAACCAGAAGGAAAATCTAAAGAAAACGCAAAAGCCAGCTCATCAAGGAGCTGAAATCCATCTCCCACCGCGGGCTTCACAAAACCACACAACCACCAATCCTCATCTCATATGATATGAACTTTTTACTTTGTACTTCTCAATGTTTACTGGTAAAATATCTTCAAACTACTTTTCTTTGGTTCACAGAACAGTTTACTGTATACTCTGGTTTGTGAGGGTAGGAGTTTTGCTTGTTTACTCCCTATCCTTGCAGCTTCTCACTGGCAAAAGATATCCAGTCCAGGCATTCTACTGGAGATAGAGAAAAGAAATCTGGAAAAAATCGGCAAGCCACTGGCTCTCAAACAGCGTTTGTTTACTTGTGAAGTAACCAAGATAACTTCTTGGGCCTATTGCAGAGTTTCAAATGAGCATCTGCATTGATGACTTTCCATGCTTTGACTCTTTTGTTAGAAGCAAGGTCAAACATTTGTATTTTTACCATCAGATTTGCAGGAATTAAACTTCTTAAAATGAAAAAGACATTATAAAAGAATCCATAGGAAAACATGCCACAAAACCATTATGGTGCAAAAGAAACCCAGAAGAAAACACTGAACCGCCTTGGGCTCGGACACTCATTGCTCCTTCAGCCAACTAGCTACGATTAAAACCATGATTACATCCAGTGAGGCCCAGAAGAAAAGCAAACAAAGAAAACCAAACAGCAATTTTAGGATTGGGGATATTTGGACATGTAACTATAATGCCTTCCCAAAGTAATATGATAGAGCATGGCTGGAACTGTCATATGAACCCAATAGTGATTTATGGTTTGTACTTGGGTAAAAAAAAGTGCAGGGACTGCAGAAAAGCAGGTTTGTTAGGGTTTTGTGCACGTTTGACCAGCTGCGAAAAAGCAATATACAAAAACTTTGGAACAAAACAAAATTGAGTGAGGATATCCAGACATATATATTTCCCCAGGCTAATGTACATTTCAGGTCTGCTGGGAATGTTTGGTAGATGTTGAGTGATGCGTTTAGGTGCTCTGGATTGATTCTGGATTCTGGATTGGTGTAAGGGGTTATAGGGAGGTGATGCAGCTCTGCTGCTTCCAACAATCGATATAGAGTTGACTTAAAAACTAAATGTGCAGTTCATCTATGAGCTTAAAATAATAGGGAATCTGACTTTTTAAAATGGAAATGAATGAACAAAAGCAGTTAAACAAATACAGCAACATTAAGTAAACAATTTCTGGGAAAAGCTTGCAGGAAAATGTTGCACATGGAAATAAACTTCACTTTTCTGGAAATTAGGCTCTTGTTTTCTATTGTTTTTGGAAAAGTATTTGGCCTGCATTTTTGTCAAACAAGACTATAGCAGGGTCATTTTTGTCAGGAAAAAGCATGTCTGAGTCATGGAGCCACCCCACTCATCTGAGATCAAGGCCAGCTACTAACAGCTGCACTGTAATGATAATAATGAGTACTTACCTTGTGGTGCACTGCAGCATGCAGCACCTACTGCAGCATGAAAAAGACCAACATTGATGAGATTCAAAGGAATGTTATCACTTTTTGATTTAAAAAAGGCAGCGTTTTGAGCCCTCTGTATTTGTCCACTGGGGACCAGGGAGGGAATTTGCCTCCCTTTGTTTCACTGCCTGTTTCTTTGCTCAAACCAGAGACAAAAACAACCGCAGCGCTATGCTGTTGCTTGAAGAGAGTTCAAGAGAGTGCACTGAGTTGTGCTGCTGCACATTTGTTGGCAAAACTTAACCTGCAAAGGATGTGAGCATCCATCCCAATTCACGCATGAATGTGTGATCATTGCTATAAAATCTAAGTGCATGGTTTATCAAACCACGCTAGAGCATGGATTCCTGCCTTTAGCGACACTCTGCTCACTGTACTCACAGTAACTCTATCAGTTCAAACCTGAACACAGATGATACTTTTGTACACATCCCAGTACAGAGGGAGCCATCTTTCCACTCTTTATGTTGACTTCCCATCTGTTGGTAAATGCCAAAGGCTCACCAGAAAGTGTGGTGCATCACAGAGCTAAAGTCAAATGCTAATTCAGCTGTGTTACACTGATGCCCAAACTTTACCGACATTCTAGAAATGTTGATAAAACAATTTTGCAATTACACTGTTTCCATTAAATCATAATAATGTGAATAAGCACAAACCAGCTCACGCGATAAGTCATTCAAAACCACAGGCACAGATGGGAATTAGGATTTTTTAAGTATATTTACAAAACGGGAGCATTTGGGTGATGACACAGCTTCTGGGGCGTGCATGCAACGTAGCTAGACCATTGATAATCTATATAAATGTAAATGAGCCAGACACAGACACGTGAAAAGCCTGTTCAGCGGTATTAAAAATAACCGTTCTAAAAAGCAGGGGGACATTTTTTTCTGTTTAATAATATAAGATCCATTTAAACTTCAGTCACAGCTACAGTGCTCATTTCCTGTCAAATGAAATGTCTAGCTTACCTGCTCCGCCAAGGTGGGAGTGGCTAAAGATGAGGCGATTTGGAGGAAATCTTGGTTGGTGACTTTACAGAGAAGCTGCGGCTCCAACAATCCCATTTGACACGCAACTTTTAATAGCTGTGACGCTGCCGGATGTGGGGGCGCCACGAGAGGTCCAGCAGTGCTTTGTCAAGAGTCAGAGCTTTTAATTCGAAAAGTGTTTCCATTGCATTGTTCATTTCGATACACCCCAAAAACCACCTCCTCCAACCGCAAACAATTTATTTCAAAAGGTGTTGTTTTTTCTAAATTGTCATGTTTCCATTAAGCAAATTTATCATCACAAATCCAATTTGCGCAATTTCAGAGTTTATGGACACGTCACTACTTCCATGTTTTTTTGGATGATAACAGTTTTGGCAGTTTTTTTTTTTAACTTAGACAGTTAGTCACAATGGAGTTGAAGCGGTCGCTCTCGCCACGCCGGCTCCCAAAAGGCAAGCTGGCAGTCAGACAGAAAGTCGCTGCTGGATGGGAAGGCAGTCTGCCCGAACCTCCTGAACTTTATGATATTTTTGTTATTTTCATTAAGACAATAATAAAAAATGATCCAATAATTATATTCTTGTTTTTATTTTTGCCCTCTTGGGGTAATGCGGGACAGCAAGCCTTCAATCTCAGTCAAAGAGAAACTGAAACACCGTAGGAGTAGCCGTCCAGATGCAGCTGTCACTGCAGGAGTGAAGCTTACTGCTTACTGGAGAATCTTTGAATGATCAAACCCAAACATAGAGATCTGAGCAATGTTTTGAAGAACTCTTCAGAATAAATAAACCTGATCTCTCATCATCCGTGTCCTTCATGCATTGTAAATGAGATAAACACAGACACCGCTCCACGTAGCGATGAGGCTAAAAACATAAGCTGGTAGCTCCTCCCACATCCAGGGTGTCAAGCTTAAGAGCAATAGAGAGGAGTCAGAGGGGTAGGGAAGCAATTTGGAGTCGGCCTTAGTCTGGGTGTTGAATTTTTTGCTGAACCAACACTAAATTAAATTTTCTTCAACAGTATATGTTGCTTTGTAATTTATTTGTTTCATCAGATCGAGAACCGAATAGTTGCATTTTGTCTTAAGATCCAGAATTTTGCTTTTATGACCCTTTTCCTACATTGCTGCAGCTCACATGTGCCACTTTTCAGTCTGTGCTACTTTTTCTTTAGGTCTTTAAGATGTTTTGCAAAAGGCAGAGAAACATATGTTTGTGCAAAAATGCAAAAGAGGATATTCAAATAGAGATGTTGCAATCAAGTCCTCCCATTAAATAGAGTTTTTATTAAAATTCTGTAACAATCCAGACGCACATAATTGTGTCTGTTCTGCATGACAAATCAGCAGTCTGGAATAATCAGAAAAAATAATGAAACATGCACAGTTTGACACTAATGTTTATCTACAGCCCATTGCATCATTCTTGGACCGTCGGAGAAAGAAAACGATATAAAAGAGGTGTTTTGCTTGATTTTTTTCTTTTGGAAAGCATCCTGCCACCATCACATTTCTAATGCATTTTTTAGAGACAAATGTTGTCATGGCAGGATGCGCTCGAGTGGGCCGCCCTAGTCCTTTTTGAGGAGCCATCTGCATGTCTTAAAAGTCCTCTATTAGAAAGTCAAATAGGCACATGAATATCCCCAGAGATCGTTTACCTGAATTGCAGAGAAAATATGATTTTTATGGTGGAGTACACATTACAGCGCAGCTGCAAAATAAAATGGATAGCCTTGGTCCAAAGCTTATTTAACACTTGATGTCATGCGGCTGGATCATTTGTGCAGGCGGGATAACTCATTTGGAAAATGAAAAGTCCCTCGGAGTGATGTGTGGGATCTAATCGGCTGCAGTACAGTACAGCATGTAGATTACTTCTTTTCCGTCAGTTCATCAAGTGCAAAAATGGTTCTTTAATACATCAAGCCAGATTGCCTGAAGCAATATAAAAGGATGGTAAAGAACTGTACATTTGTTTGGTACAAAGAAACTTGAATTTCTAGAAAAACTATTCCTCATTGTTTGGTCTTTGAAGAAAACCGTTCAAAAGTAAGACAGTAAATTGAAAATAGAGCGTCAGGTTTCTAACCACAGCTGCACTAAAATAATTGTGGATGCAGTTATCCATAATGACCAATGGATGGAGCTCAAAGACAGAGTTTTCCACGGCCCTCCTCTGGTCAGCTGAACCGTCACAGTGTGAGGTCCATGCATGGAGACTGAACAGAACATGATGCTTTTCTCCCGCCTACAGCCATAGATCAACATGGAGACCTAGTTTCATTGTTGTAAGACAATTTGACTCTTTCTTTCTACAAACTTCAAGGGTGGAACATTGGGGTAACTCGCAAGAAGGCGTGCATTTTCCATTGTGGTTATTGTGAGATCTAAGACCATTTCTATTTGTGAGATATTAATAAGCACAGCAGCAAAATGCAAGCTCAGACTTTGGTCCAGCTCTAATTAATTGACAAAGATGCACAACATCCCACACCATTAACCTTACAGCACTGCTAAGATCATAAACAAGATGCACTGCTGTTATTCTGTCTTTGGAAATGGCCCGCTCACATTTTCAACTAAGTCAGGCTGAGCATCTGTTCATGTTTTTTTTTTACTTTAATTCGACCACAATATTTCTCGAGATTCATCAAGTATTTTGATGAACCTTTGGATGCCACATCTGCTAAATTCTCACATGAGTAACTCTGAGCAGCACCTTTTCAGAGAGCCAAAGGGAAAGGCGGCGTCGGGGATGATTTAGCTCTTTTGTAATTAGATGCACACGTTCAAACCTTTGAGCCACCAATCAGCTGCTGCAGCAGAGGGTGTTCATTGACTTTCCCATGAGCATCTGCATGTTACTTAAAGAAGAAAAAGAGACAGTTTCTGTCTTTTTTCTTCTTGTTCTTTGCATTCAAACCAGAGTCCTTCCAGTCATAAGTCTGCTTTTCAAAGGTCAGAGCATCTCTGGGAGAAATAACCATCTGTTTCACAGTTGTCTGACTTACTTTGCTTCAGGAAAGTGAGAAAAAGAAAATAAAGCGTGCAATGTGCAGAGTGGAGAAAGGTACACTGTCATGTGTAGAATGTGTACATTCCAAAAAAGGAAAGAAAGAAAGTGTATTGGTACTGCTTTAGTTCATGTGAATTTACCAGAAAATAGGAAAGAATGGGTTTGAAAATGGTTTATTTAAAAATTATGTTTAAATAGTATCGTTCATTCAATCTTAATGTTTCTCAGGCAGAATATTAAGCAGTTATTAGTTTATCTGGTAACACTTTGTGTTACGTCCATAAATCGCACACCTATCCATTCCTTTGCAAAAGCATGACTGATTAAAGGTGTAAATCAAAGCAGGATATTTTTAAAATTCCTGCTCATCACAATCAGCCACTATGGATTAAAAAATTACAACATATAAATCATCAGCTGATTTAAATAAATTCTGTGAATCTTCAGAAATTGAGTGACAAAAAAAAGATTTATGTAAGGTCAATTTTTGTCAGTTTCTCCCTAATAAAAACCTTACTAAGTGTTATTTTTACGTATTAAAATGTACATGCGCTATAAAGAATAATAAAAAATGTGAAGGCTTTTAGCATATAGGCAAATTACTGTATTTTCCACACTACAGAGTTAACTGGATTGTAAAGTGCATCGTCAATGAAAGGTCTTTTTTTGGAATTATGTCATACATGACACAATGGAATATACGAATTAATTCACATATACGGCGTTCAAGATACCAAGCCACACTGACTTTTTTTTTAGAAAATTAGGTGTGCCATAAAGTGTGGAAATTTTTGTATACTAAATATCAAAACCGAATCTTTAATGCCAGACCAAAGTGTACTTTTTGTCAAAAATATTCGCTAGATTTGATTTACTGGAGAAAGGGGATGTGATGATACTTCATATCCAGCAGACTCTTTTTCTTCATTAACTTCTTGTTGTTTTGTTTTTTCTCCCTAATGAAAGTCAATGCTTGTGCAGCAGACTTGATTCAAATTAAGCTTCTAAAATTGAAAATCCATCTTTTAACTCTTACGGTTCTTCCTTGGATTTAAAAAGGAACACAAAGAAAATCCAGCTGACTCGATTTACAGGTTAATCAAAAATTAAATCCTTATGAGGTGATAAAAAAAATCTGGGTTTTATTTTGGGCATTCAATCAGTAACAATTAAACATTGACTAGCTAGCACAGGTTTTGGGATTGTCGTTCCTAATAGAGGATTGTCTAATACTTCCTTGTAATCCCACATAATATTGGGAAAATGTTTGACTGAGCAAACAGCAGCACAATAGAAATAATGAACAATGGACACAATAAAAGAATATTACAGCTAAACACTCCTATGAGATTAAAACTAAGGTAATTACAACAGCAAAGAATGTTCTGTAAATGTTGTTTTTGCTGATCAAATCTGTAATTACTTCATTATGGTTTGACTGAGTTGAAAAAATTCTGTTTCAGGGACGAGCATAAATAAATTAGCATTTGAAAGCTATTGCGGATGAACTCGATCTACCCACAGTGACAGAGGCATTTCTCTGAATCAGTTAATTCAGAGAATATGCCAGAAGTGATCTGATAGTATTTTAGCATCAAATCTATTTTAGGTCCACCCACCTACCAATCAAAAAAAAATTACCTTGGACATAAAAAATATATGAACTCTTAGCAAGAAGAAAATAAATTTAAGGAATATATATATATATATATATATATATATATACAGGGCTGCACGGTGGCGCAGTGGTTAGCGCTCCTGCCTCACAGCAAGAAGGTTCGCGGTTCAAGTCCTGGCTGGGGGACCTTTCTGTGTGGAGTTTGCATGTTCTCCCCGTGCATGCGTGGGTTTTCTCCGGGTACTCCGGCTTCTTCCCACTGTCCAAAAACATGCTTCATAGGTTAATTGGTTACTCTAAATTGTCCCTAGGTGTGAATGTGAGTGTGTATGGGTGTGTGATTGTGGCCCCTGCGACAGACTGGCGACCAGTCCTGGGGTGTACCCTGCCTTCGCCCATGAGTAGCCGGGTTAGGCTCCGGCAACCCCGTGACCCCGAAAGGGATAAAGCGGATTGGAAAATGAATGAATGATATATATATATATACATTTATATATATATTTAAAGATATAGATTATAAAGGCCTACACGTGTATGTAGGTCAGTTAGTGGAATTGGTTTCTTTTAAGTAAGCAGTCAATCAAAAGCAATCAATTAATACTAAAGTGCTCCAACAAAAGAAATATATAACTATACATGGATATATCAAACTTTGGATCATTAGCCATAATTTGATTGGAAAATTAAATGGGGAAAGAAGATCCACTTCCATATTTATATGTACACACGCAATTGATTCCATTATTATTACTCTTAATCATATATAGTCATATTTATGCTTATATGTGCAGATAATAACACACTGAGTCAATTAGAATAGAATAGAATAGAATAGAATACCTTTATTGTCATTATACTTGGTACGATGAAATTTAGGTACAGATGGTCAACACAGACAAATAGAAAAGAAATAGAAAGAAACAAGAAAATCTTAAGTTTCAAATAAATGTGCAAAGATCAAACAATGTGCGAGAAATAAGAAAATGTGCAAGGACAAGTGTGCAAGAGTTGCAGTGGAATGTCCAAGTATTGGATGGTTTACGGTTTGAAATTGGCATTCAGTGCAGTAGCAGCTTTTGGAAAGAAACTGTCTTTAAGTCTTTTTGTCCTTCCTGGTATGGCTCTGTGGCGTCTACCAGAAGGCAGCAGTTTGAAGAGATGAGAGCTGGGGTGAGTGTGGTCCTTTCTGTTGAGGGCTCGGAATGTTTTGAGCACAGTGGAAGTCACTGCAAATAGTCAAATTTCCTCTGGAAACCGATGTCCAGGAGGTCCTTACTGTAGTCTGCTTTGGTCCATGAGAGGTGTGCAACAAGCATAAACAATATGCTCCATTCTGATGCATCCACTTGTAGATGATTATATCCTTCTACGTCTTCATCTTCCTCGTCCGAACTGCCATCTGGCTCAAAATTGTTTGTCTTTTGTAGCAGAAAGTCATGTGATATAAACATGTTAGGAAGAAGCCACCAGTGAGCAGTGGACTAGTGCAAAGCATTGATTGTCGTGTTATCAGAGAAAGTAACAGGTCCAACTGTTTATTTGTTAGAACGCTTCTTTTAACACAGCTGAAAGCGCTTCTTAAATGCTCTTCTGTGTCTCGTTGCGTGGCACGCACTGCTGTGATGTCATCCTAAAAGCTAGCTTGGTGCTTGTAGTTCAATGATGAGACACTGCAACTCATTGAAATGTGCTCGGATGAATGCAGGCTGGTTAAAACAACTTTTAACCTTATACAGATTGTTTCAACTGTTTTCCCGACAATCTATATGTCATGAACACTTATCATCGTACCTTCATAGCCAACGTCTCCTCAGTAATGCAGATGCCAACATCTTCTGAGTTAATTGCACATGGTTCTTGTCCGTAACGATCTTGCAACATTCCTCAGCCATTTCAGAGTAACAAGTAAAAATTATTGTTTCTGACATTTCAAAACTAGTAATCAAAATATAAAGTTTTAGTAAGTTAACCATCCCGATGAGGACTTTAAAGTGCAGCTCCTCCAACTTTCTCTTGTATCTTGGCCCGCCTCGTACTTCCTGGCCAATCACTGAAGAGATTTTTAGTCACATGGTTTTGTTTACAAGCTTTGGTCCGAAACAGAAGTCTCCCATAGATGCAAGTCTGAAAACAAACAAAACATTGTGGACTCTGACGGAACCAAACAATTGCTAGTCTTAATACACCCTAAAAGACCACAGGGAACCTTTTTAATTTAGCTAAAAAAGATGATTTGGAAAGCGTCTGTGAAGAAAAATATATGTGCATGCATGTACCCTCTGAAGTCAGGAGATATGAGAATGGAACTACACACTTTAGGAACAAAAATTCTGAGGCCAGACTATTTATTTGTTTTATTTTAGGAGCTTTTTTTTATTAGAGTAAATTGAGGATTTTTCAGTTTGAAAACTGCATCTGGCGGTCTTTGATGGAACAGTACTAGCCAGTACTTCCTGGTTCACTCCTGAGGTAAAAAGAAAGAAAATCACCTTTTAGAAAGTGAAAGTGAGTCCTCTTTGCTAAATTAAATGTGGTGATGGTATATGTGGTTGATAAAAACAGAAATTAAAGGGCAACATCGATTATTATATTAACTGTCTGAGCCAATAAACTCACATTATACTATATACTATATTATACTATCACAAATACTGTTAGGCAGCTCATTATTTAATGTACAAAATAAGATCACGATTATGTTATAATTTTAATGTTAATAATAAATAATATCTCATGTGAATACCTTGATCTCTAAAATCAATATTGGAAGAAACACAAAATTGCTGCTCTATATTTTATGGTGAGGTTGCTGATTGTTCCACTGAAGATGTGGTTTACTTTGCAAGGAGACTAAAATAGACATTTGAAAAAAATAGATTTGAGGCATGTTCGGGTCTTTTTCTACATGCTATAATTTTATTTTTCCCAGATCTCTTTTTCTCACAGAAAAGGCTCTTATCTCACGCTTTATGCCAGCTTTTTTAATTGGAGCTAATGTGACAAGGTTTAAACTAATTTATTTCTCTTTTTGGGGAGAAAATTGTCTTTGTTACTCATGCACTGCTTCATTTCATTTCGACAGAAAATGACAAAATTATCTCAACAGCTGAAGTTAAGAAAATTAAGTTGCTTTTGGCGTTGCAAATATTTGAGCGCAAAAAAAGAAGGTGTGACACTGATGCATTGAATTTGAGCTACCTGGGTTTGTCTCAGCAAACAGAGCTGATGGCAGGTAAGCATGTGAATAAATGGATGTCACTTTAATAAATGTATCAGACTGTGAAATCAATTATAATTGATCCCCATTTATGAAAGTTGGCAGGAACATTTATTAAACCTCTGAGGGTTTGATTAAATGGGCCGACTGGCTGGCTCTGGTTGTTTTCTCGTCAAAGCAACCCCTGGCTCTAAAGTGCTTTAATAGCATGTCAGGTAGCATCAATTTGCAAGTTGTGTCTTGTCAGTTTGTGGACAGGTAGCGTCTCCACGCAAGATTTACCGCAGTCCTGGCATTTGTCAAAATCAGAGTTCTGATCCCGCTGCGCTCAAATGTTAAAACAGAAGTGGCGGTTAATTGTTTGAATGGTTGTCACATGCTCTGGGTGCATATTTCACTCCAGCAGGTTTGGACTGCAGGTAGGTGGGCACCATGTCGTTGTGCTGACAACACAGCTTGAAGGTTCTTATTTTAATCGCTATTTCTGTGTTTTTGCAGTTTTTCTTTCAAAGTCTGTTGTAAACACACGGGTGGCATTTTGGACAGTCAGCTGCCTCAGAGAATGAAAAACACAGGAGACAGAGGGCGTCCTGGTTAGTTTGATGCTCTAGGAAAAACAATAGACAGCCCCTTTCAGGCCCCGCCCCCACAAACTCAAAGCCAGTAAAGACCCAAACACACGAACATTATATATTACTTATGTTATTTTATTACCTATATAAGTAAATGCACAAGTGAGCAAGAATATATATGTAAACTACATACTAACATGTTTACTAACGTGTAAAAAAGATTAGCGAGTTAGTATTTATTAACACTAATTACATTTCATAAAGCAATCGACTTCTGCTTGGTGTCGGACGGTTTACAGGCTTTCAAGGCATGTGTTCATTTCTGATAATGCACACTTTGAAGGCCACTATCCTGCTTTTGCCATGGTCACGAATAATAAATATTCAATCCATTTTTTGTGTTTTATTCTTCTTATTTTTTGTTGGTTTAGATTGCTTTTTCACAAAAGAAACGGACTATCTGATACGTGGTGCAGCACATTGTCACGGTAAATTGACAAAGCGTCGCTGAGCTGGTACAGGCCTCGACTACAGCGGGAAAAGGGAAGCAATGCATATGCTGATCGTCACAGTAAGTGAAATAAAGAATCCAGTCTGTCTGTCGGTCCGTCCGTCCGTTTACTTATGCATTTATTAATTTGTTTGTTTTTGTTTACTTAGTTAATTACTTAATTTTTATTCTATGTTTGTTTCTTTTACTTAATTTCATTTCATTTTTCATTGGTTTGTTTGTTTTTTTCTTTGTTATTTACTTACGTTGTTAATTATTTACTATTATTTGTATATTTTTTACTTATTTAGTATAATTTTTTATATTTATTTATTGAACATCATTTATTTAGTCATGATTGGAAGCAGCTGTTTCATCATAAAGAAAAACATGGCAATGTTTTCATTTGTTCTCAGGGTGACCGCCTTTATTGTTCGTAGGTAAAATCGCCTCTGACCGGAAGGGTGGATGCACGCCAGCCCAGCTATGTGCGAGTAGATTAGGAATTATTTATTCGGGGTGATTAAATTCCAGTGTGGATTTAAAAGTTTTTTTGCTCCAATTTAGAAATTACATTCAAGACAAGCGCCGGCTTAGCTCTAAGTGGTGTTATAGTTGCATTAATGCCTTAGATTCAATCCCCAGTCTATTTCTCTTATCCTACAAGCCTACAAGTCTATTTAGGAAATGAGATTTCTCTTTTCTCACACCATCAACATTCCTGTTCCGGCACACCAGCGTCTGAGCTTTTTATCCACAACTTGACACAATCGCAAGTCATTTGTCTGATTTACATTTGGCCCTGTGCCACGGGACTAATTAAGGATTTAAATTTGTTTTGGATGTTTAACACAGATCAATAATTCTTCTCCTCAGACACTTTGTTGGAGTCACCATTTGGGAAGTTTAGCACATAGGCTGCTTCACGCTTCAAACCCACAGCAAGCTCAGTACGATCCATTTGAAAATTACTTCCCTGGTCTCCCTGAAGTTGCAGTAAAACTCACCCACCCTGCCCATAAACTATTAGAGGAGTAATTTATTTACACTCTTTTTATTTTTTTATGCTCTAATTTCCACTGAATGAAATGTCAGATGCAAAACTGCACGAATTGCAGCAGTAAATTCAAGTGGAATCATTTGTTTGGCCCCCTTTTCAAAAATGAAATTACCTTTTAATTGTTGGCAATAGATAACAGGAAGACAGGAAAAGCTATAAATGTGTGTGTACTTATATAAATGATTTTGATCCAGCAGTTATCGATTTTTTAAAAGTACAAAGAAAGTCCTTTCATGATACTTTGTGGCGCCATTTGTTTGAAGAGCTGCTATTTGTTTCCTGGTCTCTTGGTATCAAGTACTGGTCCAGCAGTTACTCTGAGAGTTAATGGATTTCATATTATTACTCTCACCTGGGAATGGTCTCACTTCATCTCCACTCTCACACATAGTCTTAGTTTCAGTTGGTTGCCCCTCTGCACTCTCACCCCAGGCTTGCCTTTTTTTATTCGGCCTCAGCACTGCATTTTGCAACAATGTCAGGGGCAGTGGGATCGGTACAACCTCAGCACCGGCAACGACTGCATTGACTCGAATCGAGTTATTGTCGCTCTTTGTACAATATTGCCCTTTGCACTCAGCTTACTCAGAGTTATGTAATCAATTTCTTACCACCGCTTTCCTTACAGAAAATAATTGCAACATGTAAGTCCAGAATGTGAGTTGAAATAGCCAACACAGAGAAAAATATCCAGCTGAAAAGGGAGAAAAAAAGCTTGTGAAAGCAAAGTGAGTATTGCATTAGCAGTTGAGAAGATGCTTCTCTGTTTGGGCTGCAGACTGAGTGATTATTTCAATTTCCAAGGGTCAACATGCTTCAGATGTTCACCATGTGGAGCGGTTGAAAAATAAAAAACAAGGCTAATTGCTGATGATTCATTTATGCTTGAAAGCTTGAAGACAAGACTTTTAACTTCAGAGCAAAAATTAATTGTAAACTAAACGGTTTTGTCAGTAAAAAAGTACAAAAAAACAAATAAAGGCATATGTGCTGTCTTACGCCCTAGTCCCAACTGCTTTTATGTTGCATATCACCTGCATACCCTGTGCACACAGCATTTGTACACGGCCAGTATGGCATCAGTAAACACACCATATGCTTGCATGCACGGGCATAAATGGGAGGTTGACTCATACAGGTGCTGCAGGGTTTTAAGTTGTCTGGGCCTGAGGAGTGTCATCGACAAGAAGGGTCACAGATGTGTCTTGCAGTTCCCTTTGGGCTTGTGCGGTCACTTTGAAGGAACGTGATGACATGGAACGTACCATTGTTGTGTGTGTAGTAAGTGTATCGTGAAGTGTTTGTACTGGCGCTGCTGTCATATGGTGCCCCAACGTCACACTCTTGTTGTAAGTGAGGTGCGCACACTGGTTCACCAAGTTATCTACGATCCTAACATTCTGTGAGAGCCACCTGTATGCCTCATCAAGGTTGGTCATTTTCATCAAAGACAACCTGGATCCACCCTTTTTCATCCTGTAAGAGGAGTTGTGACTGAGACATTAATATAGACTAATGTGTAGTGCAAAGGTACCATATGAAAGTGTCATCTGTACATCATTATATTATCTTTATGAATATTTCTTGATAGACTTTGATGCTAATATCAATGTTGTGCTCCATTTTCATGACATTGCTTAAGGTGGCCGCATGAGTCTCAAGACACACCTTAAGAAGCAGCCAGCCTTCTCTACAAACCTCTACACCCGAACAACCAAACACCCGTACGGGTGCATGTGACTAAGGCCTTGATTAGAATCATTTATTTTATTTTGTAAGTTATTTGCTTGGAAGTATTGCACACTATTTTTATTGATGTGTTTTTGATTACTTTGACTGGCTGGGTTGAATTCTAATTTTTTACGATTTATGCAAATGACCATGGAGTAGATTGAGATAACAGAGGGAAAGTGCAAAAATGTTGTCATACCTAACACATTTTTGTGTGTGATGGTTTGGAATAAAAGCACCGTCTGAATAACAAGTAGCACTTCTTTTAGCTGCTTTAGTGTTCAGAACTGTTGTAAAATATTAAAACTGATGTCCGAATTCCTTTGAAACATCTGCTTCACTTTAGTAACTGGAATCTGAAGAGAAAGGATTTGAGGAAAGAAAAAAAGAGGAGTCTTGGAATGTGTCACTACTTAACTACTTTTGAGATCGCAAGACTGGACTGATCTCCGATGGACTTACCCTTTAAAGGTTTTTCATGCCAGCCATGAAATCGTTATTCATAATAAATTGCGTCATACATCACATCTTATCACTGTTCCCACCCTGAGATAACTAGTAGTTCTGCGGTTGCCACGGCTTTATTTATCAAAAAAGTCAGAGTAAAAACATGTTGGATCAAGAGGCCAGAAGCGACGACAGAATGAGTGAACTTGGGCTTTATCGGGGAATTTGAGGGATAATGTTTCAGTGCGCTGCCGTTGCTTGAACATCACTCTTCGATGGGACACAGAACCATTTTAGGGTTTTATGGGAGACGATCAAAGTTGATCAGGCTTATCGAGAGTGCAAACGCAGCAGTCCTTGACTTTCTTCTTGTGATGTCCTTGTCAGAGACATTAGCCTCTTGTTACATCAGCCAAATTCCATTGATCTAGAATTACATTTGTGCAGCAGGAGGATCTTCATTTCTCCGTTATCTTTGTTTAAGGTCAAGAAGTTTTAAAAAAAAAGCATAGCTCACAGGTTTCCTTAATTATATGATGTGAGGGTTGTGCCCTTAGATTTGTTTTCAGGTTCTGTCACCCTCACACTTGTTTTCATTTGATGATTATCAGCTGTCTTCTGTTAATCTTCTTCAGTACATGCAAGAGTCTGGTTTTCAGTTCGGCTTCATTAGATGATCTTCTTCATCACCCTTTTTTTTGCTTCCTTCCGGTTTGTAGTTTTGTCAAAATTTAAAAAGTTCTGCCCCAAAGGCTGGTCTCACTTGGGTTTTGGGTCCACCACCACCCATACCTGACATCAGGCATCACTGAGCTGCACAACAACTTTTCAGTTTGCAATTTTTCTTTGTGCATACTTGGTTTTACAGTATCTCAACAATCATTGCCAAACGATCAACAAAAAATTGAAAATAGGTTTTTAAAAAGCATTCCCCACTCAGTTTGGTGTTTGTGTCTAGAAGTGACTGTGATTGACTGAGGACCTGTCCAAAGTATTGTCCCAAAAATAAGAAGAATAGGCACTTTTGTGAAAATTCTTTTTAATTGACTTAGTTCTTCTCACATTGTTTTTCTTTTTTCTACACACGCAAGAAGCCAACAAACATTTCTCTCAGTATTAGCAAACATATAATCCTTTATGTCTGTGCTGTACCTTAAAGACCCACTCTGATGAAAATTGTGCTTCTAACATGTTTTTATGGCATTTTTCTGATGATGGAGGACACATATTAAGCAAATTAAGCTTCAAATTCAATTTCTTAGTAATTCTTTATTCAAATATCTGTGAATCAGGAGCAGACAAAAAAAATGCAGTTTGAAAAAGATGCTAAGTAGGAAATACACTGGGTGGGCCACAAGCTTTCTGCTCTGCTACATTCTGATGCATCCACTTTAGACAACAATCCATGTATGTCTTTGTTTTCCTCGTCTAAGCTGGTATCTGGATCAAAACTGTACGGCTGCATTTATCTGTTATTGTTTAAAATCTGCAAACATCTTCCAGAAATTATTTTTCATAATTGCTTCTACAAAAATAAAGCTATGGCTTAGAGTTTATATTCGTCCTAAAAAAACAAGGTCATACAAAACAAATTTCCAACTAGTGACTATACTGTATATGTACCAGCAATTTTAATAGAGTATTCATTTTGAATAAGAAAAAAACTCTATTAGTTTTATGAACCTGAGGGTTTGTACTGGAGCGCACATAATTTCAAATTTTGCATTTTAGAAATGATATTTGTCATATTTACAAACAAACAGACCTGTCTTATTTTTATTATTTTGCCTTACTTTGAAGTGAGTTTGACATTTTTCTCAGATTTTCTGCTGAAAGTCAACTCACGGCTGGGCTTCCAGCAGAAACTACAAGAGAAATACCCAGCTTCCAAATATTCCTTGATGTTGCTGTTTTTACCCAAAGCCGTCACACTGACTAGGTTTCATAACTACACGCACACTCAGGCACACAAAGTCAGTGTTACAGTATAATTCTGGATAAACAAATTCTTCCAGAGTGATCACAAAAGAAGCACACGGTCTTTGCGGTGCTCTTTGTGGCAAACACACACTAAATATTGCATTTTATTAGGAGTCACACGTGACGCTCTCATCTGTGCCCTCCTGCAGGGTTATATAACTCAAACATCCCTGCAGCCAGTGAGACAGAAAATGTCGTCTTCAGTTCACTGAGGCATACCAGCGCCTGACAACCATTACTGTGGCCCCGTGCTTCCTCTACATTGTGAGCATGAATACATTTCAGCGACTCCCACATGCTCAATCTTTCATGACAGCGATGTGTGTGAAATTTTAAGCCAGCCTCTCTACCTACAGCGCAGGGAGAGGTGTACAGCTAGCAGCGGTATCGGGTTAGAAAGCTGACTGTCAGAGGGAGAGGATTTTCAGTTCTACACGCTCTCACAGCTTTTTTTTTTCCATTGCCATCCTACGAGATTACTTTCACGAGCGACTGTCAAAAACAAGGGGAAGACAAAACAAAGATCAAAGTTCGGGGTTCTTCTTCTGGTGGCTGAAATTTGACGAAGGTTGAAATCATTTAAGACAAACATAAAAATTGTGTTTTTAACATGTTCTTCCTGCAATTTTCTGATATTGGTGGGACTATCTAAAGAAAATTAGGCTTAACATTGTATTTCTGAATATTTCTTAGTTCAAATTGTGAATCAGGAGCGGACAAAAAAAAAAAAAAAACCATTTGAAAAAGATAGTATGTCTTATGAAGAAAATGTGCCGGGCGGGCCATAAGCTAAGTGCTCCATTCTGATGCATCTACTTGCAGAAAAATAAAGCCATGAACGGCTTCATTTTCCATGTCTGCTGGTATCTGGTTCAAAACTACGGCTGGTTAGCTCCAATATTATTTGCCATTTTTTATCATGTGATGGAAAAGGGAGGAGCAGAAGACCACTGAAAATGCTTTTAAAATAGCTCAAAAGATTATTGGAGTAAGTCTAAAACCCCTTTCTGTCTAAATTTATTGCCACTTATTAAAAACAAAATCTTCAGTGTTTTATTTTCATTTGGTGAAGCTAAATAAAGTGGAGTCCTGGA
Organism: Adrianichthys oophorus; assembly: GCA_036245035.1. Classification (NCBI taxonomy): domain Eukaryota; kingdom Metazoa; phylum Chordata; class Actinopteri; order Beloniformes; family Adrianichthyidae; genus Adrianichthys; species Adrianichthys oophorus. The sequence goes on along the minus strand of BSAI01000072.1, from coordinate 5,737,513 downwards.
TTGAATGATATGTTGCGACACCCAGCTTGAAGGGTTTAATCTATGAAGTTGACCATGAGAGCACATTTACCTGAAGAAACTCTTGATTTAGTTCTGAATCCTTCCATCCGAGCGGGTGCAGGATCTGTCAGATTTACAGTCTAATTATTGAATTCATCTGAAAGCAATGATTAGCTGAAATTCATTTGAGTGTGTTTTTACCAGAAGATGTTTGACATACTTTTTCTTTCATTGTTTCTTTTTTGCAATGTAAGAAAATGATGGGCCGCAAGCTCCCTGCTCCTCTCTTTTCTGATGCATCCACTAGCAGACAAATAGATCAGTGGAAGTCCTCGATTTCCTTGTCCAAGCTGTTATAAACTGTACTGGATAGCTCCAGTTTGGGCGCCATTTTGAGGGGGACCTGGTTGCAGACAAGGTGGTGCCCAAACAAATCACTAAACACATTAGACACAGTCAACACACAAGCTGTGACACTATAGACCACAGCATCTTACTCCAGAAACCAGAGCATGACTTAGGAATCAGAGGATTTGAATCAATCAAAAAACGTTTCAAATCCTCTGATTCCTATGTCATGCTCTGGTTTGTTATGTAAGTGGACATCCCTCTCATTGCACTTGAGTAAGCTACGCAGTTCCTCAGGGCTCAGTTCTAGGATCCATCATGTTTATGCTTTACATGCGAGAAACATAATCTTAGGAAACAGTATTAATTTTCACCGTTATGCGGATGATGCGCAGATGTATATATATTTATTAAACCTGACCAGAATGACCACGTGTAACGTGTTTGAATTAAATTTCAATACCAATTAGTTGCTAGCAGGCTACGAGAAGTTAGAAACACCTGTTGATCTGCAGGAGCTATGTCCTAGAAAATGAAACAGGTTTTTATGATTTTGGTTGAAAAAGGCATAATTGTAATGAAAAGCTGCTTTAAATAATGCTTTAAAATAGATCTAAAGATGACTGGAGTGGGACTTTAAATACCAGAGAAAATCATGGAATATTCCAAACCTCCTTATTGTTTAGGATGGCGTCTCCTACACATACTGTCCCAATGCTTGACACAGGAGAGAGAAACTAATTATGTTTGCCAGTGGGATCTTGAGTTGATATTATAACAAATTGCACTCAACTTGGGGTTTAGCCAGTGGGAGAAAGGACCTGCTTTTTTATTCATGTAGAAAATTGCAAGCACAAAGAGAAGAGGTAAACGTCACGGATGGGAGGGAGTTGTTTACACTCTAAGGGAAATTTTACACTTCAAAGGACTCCGTTTTGACAGGAAAAGATAAAGGTTATTTGAAATACAGTTTTCTCTTTCATACTTCATAATCCAAGAAGCCTGCAATGGTCCTGTGGCATCATGCAGCTTATCAGAGCACTCAAATTATTAATTTGCAAAACTCAACAATGGCATGTGCTCAGTTAAAATCAACACACTAAATTAATGTTTTTGATCAATAGCCAAGGGGGCCTATTCATTTTTTTTAAGTTACCAGTCAATAGGAGTGCTTTAGTTGCCAATTTTTTGTGAGGAAAATTTATGTAATAAATTCCTTATTTTAAAACAGTTAGTAATATGTTTATCCTTTTATAATAGGATTTTATAGGATATATTGGGATAGAATTGTAATAGGATAACCTATAATAATGGTATAAAACAGACAAACTACTTTGCTCTCAAATGCTTTCTATCAAAGAACCAAGTAACTTGCGTTATATTAGAAGTTGTCTAATGTTCAACTTTTTTTTTTTTTTTTACAATATTACTTAAAAAATAAGAATTTTAACTTAGCAAAATATAACAGTATTTGAGAAAAAAAGGAATGTCTGGCATTACAGAGAGTTTTCATCAGGTACTGAGGACGGCAGGAGGACACACATGGTCCTGGTTGACCATGTTTTCTGCCTCAATTGTGGACTGGTTGATATTTGAAACAGTGGACAAAAGGTCTCTGGTGTCTGTTGGGGCATTAGTCCCTAAGCTCATTGGTTGTCACAAAGTAAGGGATGCCGTCAAGCTGATGGGGTCTTGTCAAGTTTGTGGGTCTCCCCCTGCATCTTATGGGTGTTGCATTGTCCAAGCTGCATTCAGAATGGATTTTTAGGTCATGGAGCAGGTCATGAGCAGTCGACCTCAACTCTGTTAAGAAGTGGAAGCAATTCTTGCACAGCAAAAACAGTCTCCCAAGAAATACATCAAAAATTGTTCACATTTGAAAACATTTCTTTAAATAAGCAAAAAAATAATAATAATAAAAAAAAAAAAAATTGCCAATGGGGCCTGAAAATGGTCTTAAGAATTCTTATTTTAAGACAAGTATTCCAGTCACTAAAACAGTTGCTCAAACTAAGATTATTTTGCTTCTGAAAAACTTTCTTGATAAGATTATTTTTCTTGCAAGACAGAAAATAAGAGATTTTTTTCTTGAAAAAGGGGTGTCTTTTGCTTCAAATTTCAGAGAATGAATAGATAACATGTAAAAACTGAGGTTTTTATAGGAAAAGTAGTGACTATGCTCCATCTCATAAGATAAAAGTAAAGAAAGAAAAAAAGAAGGTCTTTTTTAATTTTTACTAGCTTTTGTTTTTATTCAATTGTGTCCTGCATTTAGTTAGGAGATGTAGCCACGAGGGGGCCCAAGCCAAGCCAGGGTCCCATTCTGCTGGTCCCAAGTCTGGATAAATACAGAGGGTTGTATCAAGAACAGCATCTGATATGGAATCTTTTCCAAACCAAATATGGGAAAAATCCTGTGAAAGCCAAACCAGGGGTTGTCGCCATAGGTGCTATTCACCAACAGGGTACTGGTGAAAATTGAACAACTGTGGGTAGAAGAAGGAGAGGAAGAAGGTGCGTTTGTTCAAAGAGAGAGAAAAGGAAAGTCTGGTGTTAGAGTACAGGATAAAAAAGACAGGGTTTGACTGAGGAAGCTGATTCACGGTCGCGACCCCTGAAGGGAGAAGCCAAAAGGAAAAGAAAATTTGTTTACTGTCAGGAGCCCTGTTTATAATCATTGACTATGTTCTTGCTTTATCACATCCTGCAAAGTTTGTACGTCAGGTGCAAATCATCAACACCCTTGCGAATGTCCAGTTTGTTTTAGTGACAAATATAGAAAGAAGATGGAGTCTGGAAGTGCAGTTGCTAGCATGAAAGCTAAATCAAGATTTTATCATCAGAGGGATATATTTGTACCATTAAAAAAGCAGCTCTTGCTGCACTTTCCCTTTGATGCAAGAGACTGTCACCTACAGCACCAGCCTTCTGTCAGCCTTGTGTCAACCGAAGCTCTGGAAATGAATCATACGATTACAAGAATCAAAGATTTTAGGGTGATGTCAGCTGCCACAAAAATGAAGCAGTGAAGTCAGTCAGCTCACGAGCAGAATGTACTCTTCAAGTGGTTGTGACCCTAGTCTGAAAGAGGCTGCTTTGTATGCAAATCACCTGCTCTGGAAAAGTGACTGCAGAGGCATGCTTTTACCTGGATGATATGTCAAACATGTTGTCGTTTCCCTTCGTTTGATGTGTGCCGTTTTATCTTTTTTCTTCTATATTTGAAATCTCACTTTTAAATAATGTCATCCGTGCAAAAAAGAAACAGTATCAACATTTTCCTTCTTGACATTAAAGCAGTGCTACTATCATTAAGGTGCACATTTAGATGCTTTTTTATTACAAGTTCTGTCACTTTCTGTTTTAAAAAGATTGTGTAAGTTTGCTGAAATATAATGACTGGACGCAATCATGACAAAAAAAGTACTTTTGCTGGATCTGCAGAAGTAGGCTCCTACTTTCATCTTTAGATTGAATAACAGTTGCTTTGCAAGAGCTGACGAGTTGTGCTAATTGAGTTTTGTGATGGATTGCTTCAGATGTGAGTCTCTGGCTTTAGCTTTCATGTTTCTGAGGTGCTAATCTTGTGTTGGTTCCCATTTCTCTGATTAAAGCAACAGCAAAGCCCTCTCACTCCCACAGAGATCTGTCAAGTTCCTCCCTCGGTGTGCATCTGACCACTCACTGATTCCTATTACTGTCTGAAGGGATTTACATGTCCAACCTAATCTGTTTCTTCTGTTTTTGTCTCTGTATGTGTTGGTTTTGTATATTTGACATCAACAACTATGAAGAGGTTAATGAGAATGTCACGCCTTGGTGTCTTCGACGAGATTTCCTTTTTGTCAAGCATTTTTTTTTTTCTTTTTGTCCTCGAGCAGTATTGTTTTGGGAATATAAAACACCTAGGTGAGGTAAATAGAAAAACATGCTTGTTCAGTGAGTCATAGAAAGAGAAGAAAGACACATGTCATCTGTGTAGGTCAGTCCCCTCAATGCCACTGCAAAACCTGGAGTCAAGTCTTTTCTGATTGGTTGAAGAAAATGCATCATGATTGAATATTTCTGAAGGAATATCTCTTAAAAAGACATTTAAATCAACGGACAATATCATCTGGTGTACAGTATGTAGCTGATCTGGTGGTTTGTTGGTCCTTAAATGGTCCTAAATAGGCATTGATGATTTGTTCACAGCATACTGTATACTAACCCTAGCATACTAACCCTAACACTAGTACGAGTGTAAAAGTAATAGAGATTCAACATTTTTAAGAGTGTCTCATGGGCTGCTTAACCCTTCAACTGGCTGGTTAACCGAATGGTGGAACACATTAAGAAACTGATTGTGTGTGTTACATCCCAAGGAAATGGTTGGGCAGTTAAAGGGTTAAGCCTTACTTACATGCGACAAGGTGTGTCTGGCAGCTTCCTTGAGGCTCACGCAGCCACCTCAAGTCAAGAAAATGGAATGGTAGACTGTTGTGCACAAAGTTAATGTTTCGTGAGTCGTACGGTCATAGTAAGTTGCACACACGTATGACTTACAAGTGATCAAGTGATTGTGTCATGCGGTCCCCTTACGCTTGCTTTGGTTGTTAATACGGGGCAAGTCGTGGTCCCTTACTGACCCTGTGAGAATGCCGCACACAAGGGATATGCATGTGATACATTAGTGTGCATAGGATGCCCAAGCAAAAAACACTCTTGATTGTTTCATTTATATCAGTCAGGCTGCATGCAAGAAGCATGCTCCTGTCATGTGAACAACACTCACATCCCCCTTCCACAGTCTGCAGGATTTGAAATTAACAAAAAATCACCTACTTCCTCATTATTTTATTCTTGCATGTTGCATAAATGTTCACTACAACCTGTTGCTTGCAGCATGCCTTTAGATGAAAATGTGCATGAACATTTTTGCACTCCTTTGATATTTTGTGAATACTCCTTGGATGCCCTGAATGGGTTTTGCCCCCCAGACAGCCCGGATCTGGTTGTAAGGGCAGCAGACTAGGGCTTAAGACAGACTCACAAATGTCCTACAGTATCATGGTTTAGAGATGGAGACTAAACCTGACAGAGCTTAGACGAATTGGTTCTTGCAGCAGGGCTTCACAAGCTGCAAAGAAACCAAATGGGTCCCTGTGCAGGTGTGAAGTGTGGTTTGAAGAGTTTGAAGATATGTTCTGCATACTAAGAAGCAGTGGATGTGGTTCACTTTTCCAAGCCAAAAAGGGCTGCTGTGGAGGCTTTGTTCAACATACTTTGTTTGAAATCTGATGGATTTTTAACCCATACCTTTGGTTATTTGGAGTTTAATATAAAAATCATGGAAAATGATGTGTGGGATGTGATTCTCAACAGGTGCTATTAAAATAGTAATATATTACAAATAGATTATTATTTACTGTTTTTATGATTAAAAAGTGTCAAGATAGATGTTTATATTCATGATGTTGGGAGTAAATTAGTAGAGAAATGAAGTAGGAAACAATGAGAAACAATGTAATGAGCCAATTATTGTGTACAACACTGCAACGGACACATTCAAACTCTTATGGGTTGGTTTGCTCTCAGAATATGCTTTTGAATTGTAGATGACCATCAAGTCGCATTAATATCTGGCCCTTTTTGTTAATGTCACTGACACCAGAGGTCCGTCCACCCTTCTACTTGCAGACTTTAGTAATTTTCTATAGTGTTAAACACAAGGCCATGTGCATCTCACAGAGTAATCCTGAGCACTTGGCTGTTCTAAGGCAATTACATACAGTGGCCTCTGGAGCAGAGCTGCCCACTCTCTGTGAAACAAAGAAGAAACAACATAGACGCGGTGTGTCTTTCAAAGACTTTAGACTCCACTGGGTGTTTTGCTGAAGCTCAACAGCTTTGCAAAATTGAATGACGCTGAGAGATCACACTCAGCAAAGGCCGCACGAAGAACTACATTAGTCAGTTAACCAGTCAGCTCAGTGGCGGTTCTGACACAAATGACACCCTGGGCGAGCCACACCAGTGGCGCCCTTCATCCCCCTCCAATTACAACCCAGAAACATAAAGTTTAATTATTTAGCAAATGCAGATAAGAAGGATAATATCAATCATATGTCTGTTGAGGTTTCAAATGACTTCCATTACACGATTGAACAAAACTATATACAACTAGTGCAACTTAAAGCTTGAAAATGCTTGTACATTATCAGGCTGTCAGTAATATGAATAGAAAAATGGAACATTCTTATAAAATCTTTAGGACAAAGTAGAGAGGATTGAAGCTTTAGATTTTTCAAGGCTGATTATATTTGCATGTATTTACATGCAAATAAAAAGTGATAGAAATTCACTTTGACCACATGCAAAACATACAGGAAAAATGCGCATTGCTGTTTGTGCGCACGTATTTTAAGTGCCTCCAAGACGGGATTTTGTTGTTGGCCACACATATTTAAATTTAAACTTAAAGTCGCAACAGCTGTCACGCTCCAAGGTGTGTGAAATATGTTTTCTGCATTTGATCCATCGTCTGGAGGAGCGGTGAGCAACAGACACAGCCGTACTCACAAACCCTATCTGTAACCCTAATCCTAACCTTTACCCCTTCATCTGGGACTGTGCGGCCAAGAAAAATCTTCTGCACTGGCCGCATATATTTCAAACATTATGTCCGAATAGACACTTTTTAAATATAATTTCTGACAACAAGCTGAGGAATCACCCCAAAGTAATTCTAATAATACTGAGAATAAGACACAAAGTACTGGATATATGTAATAGCAAATATCTAAATAATATGACAGCAGGTAATCATGTCGCCTTATGCCATTTTAATGAAAGCATGTATGAAGAAATTAATTAAAATTGGCTGGATATGAGTAAATGTAAAATTGTTCTTAATTTGCTGCATTTAATGCCCAAATTAAGTTTGGATTAACTGAATGTTAAAAGCATAGGCAAACAATAACCTTAGCCTAACTCTTCAAATATTATTGTGCATTTTTAGTAAAGTTGCCATAGGCCTAGATAATGACATTAACATTGTTCATTATAATTGAATCCAATCTGTCATTTGGTGTGATGAATTAAAGTGGTTTAATTTAAAAGTAGTTTGAGCTTGAGATGAGCGTTAGACTGTAAAATACTCCCAATTACACCCTTTGACATGTAAATTTACTTTCAGAAAACGAGAACAGGCGCTTCGCTGTTTATTTTATTTATTTATTTTAAAGAAACAAAATACAGAAAATTTTTTATTTTCTCTCGTCCATGCCACCCCCTGGAAAATGCCCTCCAGGGGGCCCATGTCGCCCATATCAAAAACCGCCACTGAGGTAACTAAACCAAAATTCTCATTTTAGAAAAAAAAAGGGTAAACAGTCTGATATAAAGAATTCTAAGATTCAATATTTTAGAAAAGCAACTTTTGAAAAGATGTATATGTTTTTTAATTTTCCATGAACATTTATGGATGTTGTGTCGATACAAAAGCCTGTACTATGTTGGATATTTTGAGTATGCATTTATTTTCATTTGCAAAACAGATCTGCTTGTGTAAAATATAAAGAATAAAAGATACAAATAATTTTTCGGTATTTGAACACAAAAAAATGACTGGTGAATATGACTGTGATTTCTCTCAAAAACATAATCCTGTTTCTTTTTTATTTTAATTGAGAAACAGCATACATTGATTTCCAAACTGATATTATGTCATATTTGCTTTTATTCTAATTATATCTATTGTCTGCTATGCATTATTGGCTTGCACGGAAAAAGACCTTAATGCCTGCTGGCCTCAAAAGCAAGAGGAGACGAGCTGTTTCAAAGGGTCCTTGGCAGTTTTCTAGAGAATAATAATCACTATACAGTCACACAAACATTTCAAAAGAAGGTTGCTTTAAAATTAATATTCTTGGGAAAAATTATTTACTTTCAGCTGTGTTGAGCATGTATGCCTTTTGATTTTGATGTTCATAACATAGAAAGACCATGTGTACAAGAAAATGTCAACTCTCTCTGAAAGCTGTACTTGGCTGTGTCATTTCAAGTGCTGACATTTTCCTTCCATTCATCCAGTGAAAATACACTTCAGCTATCTTCTTTTGGTTCTTGTCACAATCTGGTTTAGATTTTCTGTTTTCTTCCGTCACACCACAGACACACCAGGTTTGAGTTGCTAATCATTGCCAGCTGTCTTCATTTGGTTTCATCATTGTCAGTGTATTTAAGTGTCTGATTTTCAGTTCATTCTTGTCACATCATCTTTGTTGTTGTCTCTTTATTTCACCTTGTTGTTCCATGGTTTTGTAACACTTATGACTTTATTCATGAAAGTTTACGTTCCCTCCATGCAACATTTTTAAATGCTCCTGCATTTTTGGTAGTAGTACAGTGTTCAACTAAATACAAGCTGTAAAAAGATTTTGGTAAATTGATGCAGCAGATGTTTTGTGAGCTATAGCTAGCTTAAGCATCTTACAAAGAGAAACACTTCTTGTCCGTTTCAGCTGTTGAAGTACATTTGTCATATACCCACTTTTGGCAGCAACAATCTTCAAACTGATTTTTTGCCGCATGTGGTTTAAAGTCACAACACCACTGGTCAACATTTCTTTTTTTACTCACAAGCCAAGTTAGCCGATAGATGAGAAACATTTACCAGTCAGGCACATCTTTTACCAGACAAATTATTATTTTACGAAGAACTATAGGTGTTATTTTGGCAAATATTATGTTGAATGCAGAGAGAGGAAGTCACAACAAAACAAAAAATAAAATTAAAGCAATTGTTTTAAGTGACTCAGATTTCTAATCAGCCTTTGCTCTCTGCTTTTAGCATTTTCACGCGTTCTATGAAGTGCTTTATTTTCTATCATAAATGAGTTGTTTTTTTTCTCTTTAGGACTGCTAAAAAGTGTTGCTGTGACCCCCTATGAGGAGAGGTGTCAGTCACCTTTAGTCTGAACTATTGATGTGTATAGAGAGTGAAAGTTATTTTTTAATAAAGTGAAATTGCATAAAAATAAATGAATAGGATGAACACATCTTTAATGTCATCTAACTGTAAACTTCAATTAAAACATGAGAATACAAGGACACATTTACTAGAGGACTGCAGATTGACAGAAAATATACTTTTTTTTTTTTTTTCTTGATTTAGCCTCTCTGTGATTCATTTTTGATTCATTTAAGCCGGCAATACCACGCCCACCCAGTGCCCTAAACGCAGGACAGTGCTCCATTTCCAGTTAACTTTAGCTGAAGATGCTTTCTGTTATACAGTCAAACAATCACAGAAGATTAACATCTTTCTGATGGCGCACAAAAACTGAGAAGTCATCAGCATGAGCAGAAACCATGATAGATGGCTTACGAGGGAGCCCTGGCAGCATGAAACCCATCAGCTTAGACTAACTTAATAAGCAAAGATTTAATGGCTACAGTGTAAAGTTAACCTGAAGGAAGACATGCCTTTCTGAACCATCACAGGATGGCTTATTCCACAAATGGGGAAAAAAAAAGTCTTTCTAAATTTGCCGAGTTGCTTTCATTGTGGACCAAATGTCTGTTCCTTTGACACCACACGCTTTACTAAAGTAAAGCATCTTAGTTGAGTAATACACTTAAAGCGCAGATAATCTTTTTAAGATCTCTGCGTAGCATTGCTTGTTGGTGTTATTCCTGTTCTTCTTTGTGTGGGTGGGTTAGGAATGATGTGTCTTGATGTGGTTGGGTGGGTTTGTGGCTGTTTGTTTTTTAATTGGTAAGTGATGAGAAGATCTTTCAGGCTGGGTTTTCTTCGGAAGGCTGAGATTATTTGTGCTTCCTTAAATTTGTGGGTGTTTGCGATTTTTCCAATAGTATTTGATGGTTCTGTGTAGTTTTATGTTGGTGGTAGTGCAGTTTGTGATGTGAGGTATAACACTTTCTTTTGAGTCTTGTTGGCTGGTTGCAGGTTGGTCCTGTTTGGTTTTCCTTAGATGTGTTCTGGTATCATTTCTGCATGTTAAGGCCAGTAGAAGATTGTTGGTTTCCCTGGTTATATCTTAAGGGTTGGAGCAGATGTGATTTGGGATTTAATTACTCCTTTGAAGGTGTGTTTGGGATGGAAGCTGTAATGGAGAAGGGCTATTGTGTCTGTGGGGTTTTGGTATAGTTTCGTGCCTACCTGTTTGAGTGAATTATGGGCTTTTGAAGGTGGTGACGTCCAAAAAATCAACATCAATCAACATGAGTTTTGGTTCAATGTTGGTTTTATTTTGATTGGGTGTTGTTGGTTTAGGATTTGGGTGAACTGTATGAATTTTGGTTCTATGTGGTTCCAGATCCCCCAGATATCTTAGGAAGGTTTGAGGGTGGAGTGGACAAGCGGCTAAGGCGTCCTTCTCCCATTGGGCAATGTAGATGTTGGCATAAGATAAACGGAAAATCTCTTACCCATTGCTGTGCCTTTGGTTTGGAGAAACTGTTGGTTGTTGAATTGAAAGTAGTCCCTCTCCAGGTGGATGAGAAGCAGGTCTAGGCATTGTGAGTCGGGATTGGATTGAAAGCATTTCTGGATTTGTGGTCCATTGTGCTGTTCTGGTCCATTCTTGTATAGGGTTGGTTCTTTTCTTCATGGTTTACTAGAGGTTTGTTTGAATTTGGAATTTGGTAATTACTTTAATTTAGTTTAGATCCTTTATTGGTGGTGCATGAGAGATCTCACGTTCCAACAATAAGGTAACTAAGTGTTGTCAAATTTTTGGACTGATCGTCAGTGGTATCACCAACGGGTCAAGGGACGTTTCGGCCGTGGAATACCAGACGCCTTCACCATTGGGCGTGGCACAAATATCACAAAAACAGAAACTTTTGAACACAAAATCAAAGAGCAAAATGAGAGATGAAGCATCTGAAAACATTTGTGTTGCAAACGCAAAAATATTCTTTAAAAAACAATTGCAAAAATAGTTTGAGAGCCAAAAAAAAAAAGCTTTTGAAAGCAAATATTACATTTTAGATTTGGAAATGATGACATTTTATTCTTGAAACTTTACATTTTGTTTGCAATTTAGATCTCAAAATTGTGACTTTTGCTTGCATATTGGTGGCACAAAAATCAAGCTTGTCACTACAGAAAAGAAAACAGTTTAGTGGGAATCAGTGAGTTAAACAAAGTCTAAGACGCTTTTTAACCATTAAAGATATGCCCACAGAGAGGTAATAAAACCTCTTTACTCTTTGACAGGATCTGCTCTCATTGTCACCTGGCAGCAAAGAAAAAAAAAAGAGCAGATGCTTTGTTTATTAATCCTGCTGTGCTGTTATCAAGAGAGATGGGAAAGCATTAATTTCACTCTCCAGATTCTCTCACATCGGCGTACAGTAAATGGCTTTTTAGGATGAATGTGTTGACTTTAATTGTGTCAGGCCATTTGTAACCATAAAACTAAAGACTACTTATTAGCATTTGAAAGAATTATAGGCGTCCACTAGAATTTGAACTCAAAAGTTCTCCACAAAACCGTAAACCTTTATCTGCCATACCTTTGCTTACCTGGCGGCAGTTAACCCAGGAATATTTGGAGGGAATTTATATCTGTGTCGTCTGCATTCAGCCAGCAGATGGTTCAATACAAAAAAAAAAAGAAAACGGTAAACAAGATTAACACCTGAATACAGCACCTCTTATAAAATTCAAATATTTGCCAGATGGTGAAATTACCATAACTGTGTATTGAAATGAGTAATCCCCTTGTTATCGTCTCAGTAAATAGCAACAAGGTGTGATGAACACAGCCTGTGCGTGTGATGGACATGAGTTTGAGCTAGCGAGATGCAGAGATATAAATACTCTTTTTGACATTTTTGCGCTACTGTCAGCCCCCACTGTGATGCCACTGTAACGCGCTGGCAGAGGAAGTAAAAGCGCAGTGAATTATTGCATTACTGTTTGCAGGTGCAAAACTTAATTACAAGTGTGGTCATCGTGTTGCAACTGCAAAATACTTTTGAAAAGAGTATAACTCTATTTAATCGCTTATGTATTTAGCTGAGTTGAACAAATTCCTTTTAAAAATACATTTTGTGCCAATTCAGTGTGTGAATAATTTGTACCTGTCTTCTCATTATGTTGCCTTTGATGCCGAAGCTTAACGTGTCAGCACAAATGATAGGAAATGTAGGCTAAGCAGTCTTTGAAGTGCATATTTTTGATGTACAGTTTAAGAAGAGGCGATAATTAAAACCTAGAAGACAAAGCTTTGTATTTGGAGCATTTTGAGGAGAAAACATTGCTTTCAGTAGAACAGAGATATATAATTTGTTCTTCGTGTTTCGCAGTAAGTTAGAGTGTGCCGAGGGTGAGCGGTGTTTTGCTTTACTTTCACCGAATGCTGCTTATCCACATGAAGGCCACCCATGTTTCGAATCACACTAATCCATCAGACCACAACCTGTCATCTTGTAAGTTTTTTTTATTCCCAGGAATAAAATGAGATTTCAGTGTCAGTGCATTTGTTTTACTGTTGAAGGCGTTTGAGTGCAGGCAGTGGCTCAAAGAGCAGTTATTTTAAAACCTAAAAATACTACACACAAGGCGGAAAGGTCTGTTCCCAACAGGGACAAAGTGTTTTTTATGCTCTGGTTTATTATATAGTGACACTTCCAGCTATTATTGTTATTATTATGATTGTGTGTAAGCGTCCAAGGGTATTTACTTTTTAGAACAGCTCTTTAGATGTGACTTTAGGAGTTTGTGTCCTTTTTAAGTCTTGCAGCTCTTTTAAAGAAGTTCACTTTTCACTGAATCTAATTTCCTCCCCCAAACTGCTTGGGAGGATGGGCTAAAAAGTGGCTCCAGAAAAGTAAGAATGGATATCAGCCTTTGGTTCGTTTCCCCCGATAATACAGAACAAATGTTCAGTCTGAAAACACCCAAGGGAACTCTGATCCGGGACCAGGAACCGCTCTCAGACCCATCCTTCTAGGTGGTCTCAGTTTGTTGCCAATCGAGCTGAGCTTCGGTTCAGTCAGATTCCTCAGTCTGAAAACAAAGCGCTGCAGGAGCGGAATAACTGGACCAAAATGGCCACTATAGCTGAGCATTATGAAATGTAAACAGAGCAGGAATAACGCAGTGGATGAGCTGCAGATTAAAGTAAAGCAACAATTGTTGTCAGACAGGAACAAGTGGTCCAACTTATTACTTGTTAGAACATTTGTTTTAACACAGCTGAAAACTTTTCTGTGTCTTGTTATGCGGCACATGCGCCCCACTGCTGTGACATCATCCCAAAAGCCACCTTGTAGTTCCTAAACAGAATTCTCTTCCAAACAATGCCCCAAAATGATGACATGGAGCAACTCGTTGAAATGTGATTGGATGAATGCAGGCTCATTAAAAAACTTTTATAATACACATTGCTTCTCACCGTTTTACCAAAAATCTATAAATCATCAACACTTATTATTCTACCTTTGTTGCCGTTGTCTTGCCAGTAACCAACCACCTTACAGTATGCCTCCGCTGTAAAAAAAAAAAATAGTTAAGTGTTGTATCTGTTGTTGATACAAACGTTCAAAATTGTTCAGCAAAGTATAAAGTTTGAATCAGTGAAAACGTGTAATTCCCGACAAGGATGGTAAAGACCAGGACCACAATTTCCACCTCTAGTTGATTTGCCCCGCCCTCATAATTCCTGGCCAATGAGTGAAGAGATCATTAGTCATGTTGTTTTGTTTGCTCGGGAACAAGATGGTCCATTTGATTGCAGTCTGAATACAAACCAAACATAAGCTTCAGGACTCGATCCAAAACAAATTAAGCGGATCTGGACCAAACTAAACTATTTTGGCAGTCTGAAACACATATATAGGTATGGATAGATAGATATATGCACAGGTGTCAAACTCAGGGCAAGTGTCCTACATGTTTTTCAATTAACCTGACATTATAGCTTTTCATTGGTGAAACACACCCGATCCAGATAATTAGCAGCAAGTAGTACTGGTTTTCTGAAAAACCAGCAGGATTCCAACCCTCAATCCATCTTGACTTCTGATCCTATCTTGAGTGTCCATACATAGAATATGATGCTGTTATAGAGCCAAGGAGGAGTTATACTAAGACTCAGACATGGTCAATAAATTTAGCATATAAAATGTCAACAAAGGTGTGTGTGTGTGTGTGTGTGTGTGTGTGCGCGCGCGCTCAGGAGTGATCGAGCACTTGCCACCAGTGAGCAGTGACCAATTGAAATACTTCACGAACAAAAATACATTTTAACAACAAAAAGCTGATCAATTAGCACAACAGATACATTTAGACTAGATATTATTTATTTTAAACGACAACAAAGGCTTTTATTAAAATGTTGCAGGGCTATGTTACCTTTGAAATGAACTAAAATGCTAACTTGAGTTGATGTTCATTCTACATTTTCCGTCATTTCTACAATTGTACAAACAGCATGAAAAAACTGAAACTCTTCACAATAACTGTCAGTACAACAGACATTTATTAGGAAAATATCTTCAGAGCATCTTTTCTGAGAACCATCAGACAGATGTTACACCAGTCCATCTGACATGTTTATGTCGCACTGGCATATGGCATCTTGAGTATGGAGGAGGGGACAATTCAACAACCTAAAATAAAGTCCTAAAAAGACGTGGAATTAGATTTTGATCTTTTGTTTACTGCAAAATGTAAACAAATAGAATTGAGAAGGACTTGATTACTCTCACACAGGAGAAAGTCACCAAATACTGAAATTGGTTTCAGTATTATCCAAACAAGATCAGACGACAGACAGTTACAGTTCACGGTTGACTGCAAAGCATAGAATTTAATGGGTAACCTTTATTTATACTGACTCAATAGTTCAAAATCCAACAGGCAATTCTAAATCAGAACGGTACAAATAAAAAAGACTTAACTCAGATTTAAATAAAAGGAACTGCAGTGCACGAAAGCATCACTGCACATCAGTCAAAGCTGAGCCCATATTTTTTATAGAAAGCTACATCAAAACCTACAGCACAGGACTGTGATCTCATACTACCATGTTTCAGTGCTCTCCTTACAAGATTTTAGATGTATGGTATAAACTTTTCTTGTTAAAAAAAAGAATCAAAACTTTATGAGAAATCCAAAAATCTGAAGTGATTACTCCAGACTTTGTGGTGTCGGTTTCCTTCTGTCAGTTTGGTATCTTTTGAAATGATGTTCAGAGGCCAGTCGGTCTCGTAAACATGGACAGACTGCAGTCAGTTTGCTTTCAAGATTTTTGGAGGCACAAATTCAACTGTGACGAAAATAAAGGAGTCCAGTTGGCTTGGCTTTAAGCTCTTTGGATACCAGAGACCTGGATTACTTCTGTTTTCAGAAAGCATTAGCCATTGCAAGTTTGAGCAGGAAAAGTTGGATACTTTGACACAGAATTAAAGGGATTACACTGAAAATAAACTATCAATGAAATGTGAAATCTACCTGCAAGAATATTATATAAAAATGTGTTTTTAATGCAAACTTTCAGTGGAACATTCAAACCGCAAAACACCTTAAAGACCCACTCCGATCAAATTTTGGTTTATTGTAAAAGTGTTCCAGGTGGTCTTCTAATTATGTTTATGCCATTTTTAGGCATAATCAACAAACCTCAGTCGTTTTCTTGGATATAGTTTCTGCAGAGCGGCAGCAGTTCATTAGAAATTCTCCTCTGAGTTGTGGGCAGAGCTATTGGCGCGGAGTAAGCCTGCCCCCATTTCCCATCATCCATCTGTTTCCACACTCACAGCCCCTTACAACCCAAACAGTAGCAGTGCAACAAAAATGGTGAGCAGTGTTGGAGAGGTCTAGTTAAACAGTTTTGAACCAAATGTTTTACCAGCTCAAACGAGGAAAACAACAATGTACATTGCTTGGTACCACAAAAATACAATACAATACAATGCATTGGGGTAAGGAGCTTGTGGTCCGCCCATTGTAGCATCTACATCACAAAAAAAGCTCTTTTTCCAACGGTGTTTGGTCTCTGGATTCACAACGGTTTGAAAAAAAAAAACACAAATGCAATTGTATCCTAATTTTCTTAATTCATGATCTCCATCTTTACAGCAATGCCACAAAAACATGTTAAAGACACTTTTTTTTAATTTTTATTGGAGTGGGTCTTTAAGGGGAAAATATTCTGAATTAGAGGTGTAAAAAAATCCTTCATGTCTACTTGTCAGCAAAATAAGAAAAAAATGTAAAGTAAACAAAAAATCCAGTTTTCACCCATGAGTGCCTCGGCTGAGTTTGTGAAAGGCCTTAAACACCTTAAATCCCAGCAAACCTCAGAGGATAATTGCAAAACTTTATCTGATTAGCTAGACACAGGATGTATTTTCTGCTGGTTCTGCCTCATCACGCTCCTCTTGCTCTTTGTCGCAGAGGCTGACGTGAGACACAACAAGATTAGAGGGTCCTCTGATGAATGTGTTGGAGATACCACCTCTCGGGTGTGCGCCCCTTACACTGAAATACAAACACGGTGAAGCAACTTCTGACAGCAGAGCTGTGTGGCTAGCGGTGTGCACCCAACTGAGACCAAATACAGCCAGATAGGAAATCACTGGCTCGCAGGTTGAAAGCAGCAGCGGTGGTCAAACAGTTCATGGATGAGGCAGCATATTGGCAGTGAGCTGAGGATGTTTTTGAAGTTATGAAAGTAGAACTCACAACACAGCGGGGTGGCCGAGTGGGTTTGTTGTTGCTGGATTTAAAAAAAAAAGATTCAACTTTCAGTTCTCTTTGTTTCTTTTCTGTGCAAACTTTTTTGCACCTTACAAACCCAATTTTGACACCTGTTATTCTGCAGAATATGACAGTTTTCTTTCCAGATTTGACAGCGGTCAAAAGTCGTATGTTTGACAAATGGTCATTTTGCTGTTCTGAAGCTATAGCTTTACGTAAGATTTTATTTGGGTTCTTCAAAATGTTATATTTGCTATGAAACTGATCCTATTGAAATTCCTTAAATTTAAATCATGGACACACTGCTTTATATTTCTGTATAAAATAGTTTTTAAGAACATTCAAATAGTAAATGACATCTACTTGTATACCGCTTCTCTACCATCAAATGTCCAAAAGACTCTACAGTCACAGTGCCAATAACACACTGATGGTGGCTCCGCTGCCGAACACTATGACCAACCTTCCACCAAAATCAAATCAAATTAAACTTCATTTCTATAGCACTTTTCCTATGAAGCATAACACAATGTGCTTTAAATTAAAATAAAACAGATTAAAAAACAAGCACAACCATAAAAATGTAGCCCCCCATCCCCACCCCCACCCCCAACACACACATGCAATCCACCCAACCCCTTTCACAACTCCCACCCCCTTAACTGATGGAACCCATTGGGAGCAAGGAGAAAGTTGGTTGGTGGACCCATTATAGTTGGGTCCTCTTCCTCCGAGGACAACCAGCCAGTCTAATGCAGCATCACAGGTGAGGACCCAGCCCCACCACAGCAAGGTAGCGAGGCAGGTCCCCATCTAGAGCTGCAACAGCTGAACCGTAGCTGACCCAGAGGGGGAGAGGACCCAGCCGAGGAGGCACTGGAATTAAAAATAATAAAATATAAATCTAAAATTAAAATGGAACATTTGATAAAAGCAACAAGCAATAAAACATGAGAATAAAAAATATTCAAATAAGCTTTAAATAATCCAGCGTAAAATCATAAAACATGATAAAAAATAATAAAAACAGGATAAATTAACATGATAAAAACTAACTAAAAGCTCATTTAAAAAGATAGGTCTTGAGCCTTTTCTTAAAAACCTCTATGTTCTCTGCGGTCCTCAGGTCCTCCGGCAGACTGTTCCATAGACGGGGGCCATAGCATTGAAAAGATAACTCTCCATAATTTTTGGTTTTCATAGTTGGAATGATCAATAGACCAGTGCCAGAGGATCTCAGGGTCCGCGAGAGTTCATATTTAACTAGAAGATCTGATAAATAAGAAGGCGCAAGACCGTTCAGACATTTAAAAACTATTAAAATTATCTTAAAATCAATCAGGGGCACTCCATGTTATTTATTTTCCTTTAATGCAACTTACAAAATGTCATTTCCCTTTGGAGAGGGTCAAACTAAATTTCCTACTATAGTGATTGTAGCATTTTTATGTTTTACTATTAGTAACATTTTTCAAAGCTTTACTAGTTACATTAATAGCAATTAGTAACTAATACCAGTTACATTACATAAACAATTTTACAACCTAACTTTTACAGACTATATAAGTAAATTTAGATATTTATGGCAAATATTTTATGCAAACATTTATTAATAATAAAAAGTAGTAATAATGACATGAATGTGAGATTTGTCTTTTGTAAAATTTCCTTTTTTTTTCTTTTACTCATTTTACCTTTTTAAATGGTATTAAAATCCAGACGTTTTTACATCTCTACATCATAACAATTGCAAACTTTTTCAAAGCATTTTGGTTCCTTATAGCAATAACTTTGCATTCATCTGTTGGTAAAAAAAAAAAAAAAAAAAGCAATAATAGCATATGAGTATTGTCTTTGGCATACTCTCCTTGATTGTTGCAAAGAAATGGCATGCTTTTTTTGTTGAGAAGCTATAGTGTTACAGTTATTTTTTCTGGTACCTCAAAATTTTTTGTTATGCTGAAAACTTAAAAAAAAAACCATACATTTAAAACATGGGCACACTTCTGAAATTTTAAGAAAAAAATAGTGTTTTTGTTTTCTTTTAATGCAGCAGAAGTCTAAATGAAATTGTGCTTTTTAGAGGGCCAAAAAATAAAAATGTGTTTAGTGGGTTAATTTTTGATTTTTTTTGGTTCTATTTACAATATTTTTTAAACATACTTTTTTATATATTTTTTTTTCTTAAATCATACCATTTACAAGGTATATAGAAACAACAGTGATCATTATTGCAATTATTTTTTCATACATTTATTAGTGATGAACAGTATTAATAATTACATATGGATGTGAGTTCTGTTGAATCTTGAGACATTATTGATTTTAGTAGAGAAATAATGCAATAAATGGAGCAAAGTATAAAATAGAAATATTGTTTATCCAGCAAAAATGAATGTGGGTGGGATTTAACAGTCCTGATCGCAAAGATATAAAGTCATGATCCAGTAAGCTAACTTCACCACTGAATTTGTAGTGTTTTGCTGCACTTGTGCTGTTCAATAAATGCAGGGTGGCTTTTCTTTAACTGAAGCAGTTTCATTAATGCTGTGTTTGCAATGATCTCAGCAACCATAAAAACACTTTACAATGAAAACATTGAAACACTAAATTCTCAAACCTCAGGAGCCTTCTTTTTTTCTCTTTCCATAAAGCAGAAGTCCAGGTATCACCTTCATCGCTTTTGTACATTCATTGACATAAATGTCTTGGTCTAACAAGGTATCTAAGCAGGATCTTTTCGCTGAATAGTGAAGCAATAGCTAACATGCCTGAGGCAAGTTAAACCATCAACTGTGTGTCGAATCAGCCTCTCAGAGCGCTCGATCAAATTTCTCCTTGCACTCCTCCATCATTGGCTCGCAAGCTTTTTGCTGCCGGCTGCACAGCTCTGCCATGGGTACTGCAAAAGAGATTCCATAAATTTGCCCAGTGCAGTCCAGTCAAAGGATTAAAAAAATACCTGAACTTTTCTGAAGCTGAAAGAAAAAAACTAACCCCAAATCAAACGTTTATTCTCTACTCCTTTTGGCAGCAAAGAGGGATTTTGTTGCTCTAAATTAAGTCTAATATCAGCGAGAGTCAGTGTTTGGGCTCCTTCTCTGACTTTGTTTGAAGAAATAAAAGGGAATGGGGAAGAAAGTGCATTCGCAGACCTTGTCACAAGGGATTACAGAGCACTGGGACATGATGCACAAATATGACAAACTTGTGATAACAGCGACGGACTGGAATTGGAAATGTTGTACACAATTTAAAAAAACTCCTTTCATATCACATCATTACCCACGCTGCTGTCAGTGTGATAGTCTCAGTTCTCGCTGCTGCTCTGAAACAGTAGAAAGGAGCCCCAGTTCCCTTGTAGTCTTGTATTTTTGTCATTTCTGCTTCCTGGTATCCAAATGACACGACTGTCTCCACCTCATCGTCTCACACTGCGTTATTTTGCACCGACAAGTCTGCATTGTTCCATGAGTTCAGCAAATTTTTTTACTGTTTGGTTGAAGATCCTCTGAGTGCAGTTTGTTCTGACTTTTTCAAGTAGTTTTATTTTTTTACTTTAATCATTTTTTTTCCAAAGATTTGACTCCTAGAAGACAGAAAACAAGAACGCCCTGCACAGCTTTATGGATTCCAAACTGTTTTTTTTTTTAATGATAAGATGGTAAAATTTTATCAGAGGCTTTTACAGCTACACATTTTAATCACGTTTAACTACGCTTGCAGCATAAAAAAACTGTTCAACCATATTCCTGTGTACTTCATAAACTTTAAAGAGCTAGGCTTTCAAAGAGACGTGCATAAAAATGCAGTAAGCAGAGCAGTTCTCCACTTGCTCTAATTTTTCTGTGGTTTACTGTAGTTTTTGTGCTACTTTAGCCTACTTTTGAAAGTTACGCACAATGACTCAAAGACTGATTAGCGACAGAGCTCGGTGATAACTTTTTCTGGGTAAAAGCAGAACATGTTGGAGCTGCAGTCATGTGAACAAAAGAAAGTAGACCCTGTGTCAGCTTCCAAATTTAATGAAGCAGCTACAATAAAAAGTTTTAACTGTGTTTATTTGCGTTTCTGCTACGATCATTTTTATAACGTTTTTTTTGAGCCATGGGTCTATTACCTGCAATAGAAGCCCAAATAACCACTCTACCACCACCTTGCTTTACAGTTGTTGTATCTTGCATACGCCAGGAAGGAAAGCATTAACGCAAGCAAGCAAAGAGAATAAGGACAGCTTTAAATAGAAAAACTCTGAGTGGTCAGGAAAACTTTTCCTCCAAACCAATCAACAAATTCCTAAACATCTCCGTTAAGACTAAATACTTATTTTTTTGCTCAGTTTGCAGCTCAATTCTGGATTAAATTGTATTTAAACAATCTTTTCCCCAAATCTGAGAACATGAAAAGGTTCTGGGACCTTTTGGATTCTGAAACCGTCACAGAGATGCAGACGGAGAAGACCTGAAATATTGTGTGTAGCATCTGAGATGCATCTTCTGTGATTTATTCCTAAAATTGTTGCTGACACGATCTGCCACTAGTTTTTGTGTCACTTATTCTAATGTTACATTTGTTTGAAGCAAACATGATCAGTAATGCTCTTGATTCCGTTTGATGCTGCCGTTCTTTCCCGGTTTCGGTTTTAATTACCGCAGCTGCTGCTTGTTGATTTGATTACTTCCACACTGTGAGTGTCACACTCCAGTTTCGGTTAATATTTTCCAGATCTTCGCATGTTTGGCCTCGTCAGTCACGTCTCTCTTGTCTGATGTCATTTTTCTGGTTTTTGACAGACCATTTAAGGCATTTAAAGTTGCTACATTGGTTTTGCAACAGACTAAAGACCTCAAATAGCTATTACGATATATTAAACTATATTCTGAGTGGCATTACAAACTAGTTCAGTAGTTTGCAAAGAAAATATTTGCATACCTCATTCACCTGGGGGAATTTATTCTGAAATGATTGCAGGATTTAATGATGGGTGGGCCAGATTGTAGTGAGAAAACCATGAATTTTGGACATGACTGCAAACTGTTGATGGTATTTGTGGATAAGGTTTTTAAAGGAAAATACCAACTTTA
The DNA here is from genome assembly GCA_036245035.1 of Adrianichthys oophorus. NCBI lineage: Eukaryota > Metazoa > Chordata > Actinopteri > Beloniformes > Adrianichthyidae > Adrianichthys > Adrianichthys oophorus. Next base: position 5,715,361 of record BSAI01000072.1, on the reverse strand, counting down.
AAGACTCACTCCAACAAAAATGAGGATTTGGTTGTTTTCAACATGTTCTTGTAGCATTTTTCTGAGGAATGAGGACTTGAATAAAAGAATTTAAGATCAAAAGTTTTTCTGAGTTTTTCTTCCTTTAAATTGCGATGGATTAGGAGCAGTTAAAAAAGCTCTCAGTTGTGACGTAGAAACTGAAATGGGCAAGCCAAAGCCTCCCAGCTCCCCTCCGTTCTGATGCATCCACTTGTCGTTTACTGGATCCACATACGTCTTTGTTTTTCCTCGCCTGAGGTGGCATCTGGCTCAAAACTGTATGGCTGGGTAGCTTCACGAATGCTCTCCATTTTTGTTGTAGAGGTAATGTAAGGTTGGAGGTGTGACGGGCCTTAAGGAACTGTCATGATTGACTCCTCATTTCAGTTAGGCTGCTTGCAAACTGTTTTATTGTATTTTTCATTTGCTCATGTTTTAACGGTGACATTCGGCACATTTTGTCGAATTTGTATTTGGGCAAATGCTTTTATCCCACCTTGACTTTCTCACTGCTGAATCAACTGCTGAAATCTTGTCTTTTAACATATATCAAAGATTTGGGAAAATTTGAAATATGCACCTCGCTTTTTTATTATATTTATTTAGTATATTTATATGAAGAATTTGTGTTTTTTTGAGTTTTTTTTTTTTTATTTATTGTGTGAATTTGCTTGTTAATTGGCTAAATGGTTGTTGTTGTTAATTGTTAATGGTTGTTGGCAAAAATGAATAAATAAATATTTATGTACTGTTGCACTACGCAGCCACTTCAGTGGCTTGCAAAAATATTCACCCCCCTTGAACTTCTCCACATGTTCACACATTATGACCACAAACATAATTATATTTTATTTGAATTGTATGTGAAAGACCTACACAAAGTGATACACACTTTAGAAGTGGAAAGAAAATTATGATTTTTTTTTTAATTTTTTTTTACAAATAAAAACTGAATAGAACACACCAAACATAATGTCAGACATGGTGGTGGCAGCATCATGCTCTGGGGCTGCTTCTCTTCAGCAAGGACAGAGAATCTGATTAGAGTTGATGGGAAGATGGATGTAGCCAAATCCAGAGAAATAATGGAGGAAAACCTGTTGATTCGCCTTAAACATGAAGCCAAAGCTACAATGGAATGGCTTCAACTGAAACGTACTGTATTGGAATGGACCAGTCAAAGTCCAGACCTAAATCCAAATGAGAATCTGTGGCAACATCTGAAAACTGCTGTTCAAAAACTCTCTCCATCTAATCTGACTCAGCTTGAATTGTTTTGCAGGAAGAATGGGCAAAGATTTCAGTGTCTAGATGAGCAAAGCTGGTAGAGACAAACCCCAAAAGACTTGCAGCTGTTCCACAAAGTATTGACTCAGTGGGGCTGAATACTTTTGCACAGTGCACTTTTCAGTTTTTATTTGTAAAAAAATTGAACTCTTGTATAATTTTCTTTGCATTTCACAATTGTGTGCCACTTTGTGTTGGTTTTTCAGAAAAAATTCCAATAAAAAATATATTTATGCTTGTGGTCATAATGTGGAAAAATTCAAGGGGTGTGAATACTTTTTGCAAGCTACTGTATGTCCTAGAAAACAGCGTTGTTATTTATTTAGTTGTCCTTGGCTACAAACAGCATAATCATAATTAAAAGACCACTGGAAACACTTTTAGATTCAGATGAATCAAAATATCATCTGAGTGGGTCTTCAAGGGTTTCTGTGAAAACATGTTTTACTCAGATCAGCTGTAAAGGGCAGGCAGCAGGGATCAAACAATTCGAAAGAACAAGGATCTCCAGAAATGTTGCATTCAAGTATTTTTAACTAGTTAAAAGAGCTGAACCATTTTATCACCAGTTAAATCTCACTGTTGGTATTTGTCTTTGCAAAGCAGCAAAAAAAGAAGCACATTTGTTGTTGCACCTTCCTGTGTTTGTGTGTGAACTTTAATGCCCTCCTCACGGGTCCTGTGTGAGGGATGTACATTATCTCATGACTCTGCAGCGTGCTCCCAGGGCAGCCTCATCAAACAATGCCATTATCCCAGATCAGCATGTGTTACATGGGTAGATAAGGCCTGACAAATTACACAGCAGTTACATACTGCAAGTGGCAGGCAGTAAATTCTCAGCAGCAGCTCCATTAAATCTCCTCGAGTTTGAACTCTCCTGTCTAACTCCTGCAGCCTTGTCTCCTTTTCAAAATGCCTCTCATTCGTTCTCCGGAGAGCTTTCTGATGTTTCTGCAGAACTAAACAGCCCAGAGCTTGGGAAGACTCCTTTGGAGATCAAAATTTTAATTAGGGGAATAATTTTAAGATTTATGCTGATAGTGAGCTTGTTTTTTTTTTTTTTTTTTTTGGTTTTTAAGTGTTTCTGCTGGCTGGAAGGTCACTCTCCAGCCTTGAGGTACCACCATCAAATCATTAGTTGGCATTAATGTGACGATAAAATCCAGGTTTCCAGGTGCAGAAATGGCTTTTTTTTCTCCACTTTTCCTGTCAGACGTTTGGCATCAGATCTGTGCAGACGCCATCGGTGCCGTCTTTTACCCGCTACGGGCTTTTATTCTGACAGGACATAAAGAATGGTGCACCAAGAGAGCGTCGACTTCAGGATGGCTGGAAGGCTCTCTGAGCTGACTGCAAACATCATCTACAATCAGTTTGGTTTCAGGTGTCACACATTTAAATGCAGGAAAACATTCCTTTACCCACAATCCACCTCACTGAATTTAGCCAAAAATAAAAGTTTCCTTTTCATATGCGTTACCTGACTGTAAACAATGATTTTTGAGCTGCATGCACCAGCTGACTAAACACAAATATGTATCATTTTTGAGATTACCACCTCATAAGCTTTTGGTTTCTGCATTTAATTTGTCCAAAGGAGCCGTGAAAAACTAGTCAGCAAGTAAGTGTGCCTCACTCAGCTTTGCATAATGCAAAGGATGTGGAAGTCCTCTAGTGGTGCTGATGCGGTCGGAACAAGCACATCGTGCCTCGTGGCATCACTGTCATACCCACAATCAAAATAAAGAATGCATTCTCCACTTTCACTGTTCAGGGGAATTGTGTGGAAAACAGCCACCCATGCTAAAATGGGTTTTACACCAGTGGTTACGGTGCATCTGCTCAAGTATTTCAAGAAATGTTGCCCAAAAAAAAGGAAAAGAAAATCATCTTGCCAACACAATCTTGCAGGAGGTTATTTGTATCATCCACATATTGAGCAAAATCATCAGGTTTTAGGCAAATAAGGCTGAACATAATAACAAGCTGTAGGAGAGCCTGCATAGATTTGTACTTCACAAGGCTCCTGCGAAAAGAAATCTCAGAGCAGTGATAACTGTCATCCTGAAGGTCAAGATTTTCAATAGCCCATCCTCAGAATCAGAGATAGGCCAGGCATGAAGAGATGGACATAGAATAAGAAGAATGATTATAGTGAAATTTGGCATTTTCTGGATGAATGCACTTTGGCACATGGAGGCCATTCCCAAACTGTCTGAGCATCTGTGCTGTCAGAGACAGACAGGGAATAGAAGGGGTTTGGGTGACTTCTTTATGCAGTTCTTATTCTCTCACAGCTGGGAGATCATATTCGACAACACTATGGGGGAATAAAGAAAGCTAGTCATTTTTCTTTTTTTTATCAATTTCTTATGGATCATCCCATAGGTTCTTGGCATACTGTTGCCTTTGCAACATTGGTGTAAATCTTAACGCAAAAAATTGATATACATATACTATTTTTTTAATGAAGCTGCTTCAATGTGGGAAAATTGGTGTTCCAATGAAAAATTTGGCAGATTTAGTGTTAAAAATAATTTTCACTTTCTAAAATTGTCAACAATCCTCAGTGTCTTCAGGTTTTACTAGATTTATTTTTTTTTAACAGTAATAAAGGCTGCCAACAGAGTGCTGGTGGACGGAGAATGTGTTTTAGTATTTTGAAGAGAAAATAATTTGATTTTACAGTAAGTAAGAGAAATAGATAAAATTATGCAAAGAATAATAAGCTTCTTTCTGGTTTAACTGGGTAAGATGAACAACTTTTCAGTTTATCACCATTCATCCATCAATATTCTTCCGATCATCCGGGACCGGGTCACGGGGGCAGCAGTCTAAGCAAAGTTGCCCAGATTTCCCTCTCCCTGGGCACTTCCTCCTGCTTTTCTGAGGGGATCCCAAGGTGTTCCCTGGCCAGCCGAGAGATGTAGCCTCTCCAGCTTGTCCTGGGTCTTCCCCGGGGCCTCACCCAGTAGGACATGCCCAGAACACCTCCCCAAGGAGGCGTCCAGGAGGCATCCGAACAAGATCCCCGAGCCACCTAAACTGGCTCCTTTGGATGTGGAGGAGCAGTGGCTCTAGTCCTAGCTCTCTCCGGGTGACTGAGCTTCTCACCCTATCTCTAAGCAAGCACCCAGCTATCCTACGGAGGAAGCTCATTTCAGTTGCTTGTATTCGAGACTTTGTTCTTTGGGTAGAGCTAGAGCTCATGACCAAAGGTGAGTATTAAAAAAAAAATCAACCGTAAATTGAGAACTTTGCTTTTTGGCTGAACTCTCTCTTCACCACAACGGACTGGTACTGCAACCACATAGCAAAAGACGCTGATCCGCCTGCCGATCTTGCTCTCCAATTGTCCCTCACTCGTGAAAACCCCAAGATACCTAAACTCCTCCACCTGGGGTAGGAGCACTGGAGGTCCCAGCTTGAAAAGCCAACAGGATAACATCATTTGCAAAAAGCAGAGACAATCCTGTGGTTCCCAAACCAGACCCCTCTGAACCCTGGCTGTGCCTAGAAATGTTGTCCATAAAGGCTATTAATGGAGCCGGTTATAAAGGGAAGCCCTGCCGAAGTCAAACATTCACCGGGAACAGGTCCAACTTACTGCCGGGTATACAAACCAAGCTCCTGCTCCGGTCATACAGAGACCAGACAGCCCTGAGTAAGATTCCCCCCAGTCATGTATTTTGGTAATAAACCATTCAAAGCTTTATAAACCAGTAGCATAATCTTAAAGTCTATTCTCTGGCAGACTGGAACCCAGTGTAAAGAGCTCAGAACTGGACTGATGTGATTTACTTTTTTGGTTCCTGTGAGAACACGAGCAGCTGAGTTCTGGGTAAGCTGCAGTTTCCTGATTGATTAAAGATGAAAGCATGAACTAGTTTTTCCAGGTCCTGCTTAGACCTCAAATCTTTAATCCTTGAAATAATTTTGAGATGATAGTATGCTGATTTTGTCACTGCCTTAATGAGTTTATCAAAATTTAGGTTTGTGTCCATCACTACACCCAAGTTTCTGGCCTGGTTGGTGGTGTTAAGATGAATAGATTGAAGCTCTGTCGTGACTTCCAAAGACGATAACCTCAATTTTGTTTAATTGAAGTAAGTTGTGACACATCCAGTCAATAATGTCCTTAATCCATTTACCAAGAGCCAGTACAGGGCCTCGGTCTCCTGGTGTCATTGTAATATATATCTGTGAGTCATCTGCATAGCTATGGTAACTAATGTTGTTGTTCTTTATAACCTGGGCCAGTGGGAGCATGTAGATATTAAATAGAAGTGGCCTGCACCAGAAACAGTGGTTGCAGAAAACTGCTTTATCCTTCTGAAGTGCCGGACGGTTTGCTAGAACCTCTTTTAGGCCAACCAATAATCTTTCTCCATGGCTTCACCGAACTCCTCCCAGGACAAAGTTTTTGCCTGCACAAGAGCCCGGGTCGCAGCTATCTTGGACTGGTACCGGTACCTGTCAGATGCCTCTGGAGTCCCACAAACCAGCCAGGCTTGGTAGGATTTCTACTTCATCTTGACAGCACTTACTTACCACTTACCACCATGTTCAGAGGCTGCCGCCACGACAGGAACCAAAGTTCTTGCAACCACAGCTCTGAAAAGCAGCAGAAACGATGGAGGTGGAGAACATGGTCCACTGGGACTCAATGTCACCTCCCTCTGTATCTGTTTGAAGCTCTCCCTAATGTGGGAATTAAAGTCCTCCCTGACGGAGTTCTCAACCAGACATTCCCAACAGACCCTCACAGTCGGTAACAAGCACACGATTTTAGAGGGACAGGGGCTTAAAGTCGGAAAAGGGCAACACAAACTTTTTTTTGTTTTTTAAACAATATGGAGGAGCCAGTTGAGGTGGCTCGGGCATCTGGTTGGGATTCCTCCTGGACGCCTCCTTGGGGAAGTGCTCTGGGCATGTCCCACTGGGCGGAGGCCCTGGGGAAAACCCAGGACACGCTGGAGAGACTAAATCTCTCGGCTGGCCTGGGAACATCTTGGGGGTCCCCCCAGAGGAGCTGGAGGAAGTAGCCAGGGAGAGGGCAGTCTGAGCTTAGACTGCTGCCCCATGACTCGGTCCCCAATTAGCGGAAGAAGATGGATGGATGAACCCATGGATGGAAGTAAAAATGTAAGATAAAGGACAACCCAGCGAGCACCTTGATGTCAGCTTGATGTCAAAATTGGGTTGATTTTTGATCCAATTAGTGGACAACATTATTTTAACTTTTGTTTTCATGCCATTGTTTTAGTGTGGGGAATACATGAACAGTAGAAATTCAACCTCACATGAAAAAACAAAATCAAGAATGCTGGGTAATATTGTTGATCGATGGCTACATGTTAAACATCAAGCTTGCATCGTATTAATTTCAAATTGATTCCATGCTTCTTCTGTTTCTGAAGGATTAAGGCTTAATTAAATTAAATTAGGCTTGTTTAAATATCAGCACGAGGCTTTTGTTTTTGTGCACAACTTTGTCTTTATGAAAAAATTTCTTTTTGGAAAGATCCTTACCCAATACAAAGTTAAACAAAAACCACAATGCTGCAAATAGAAGTCTTTTTGAAGACTAAAGGAATGAGTCTTTGAATAGTAGCACTATTGTTTGCCCACTCACTGTACAAGTTGTCTTTTCAGGCTCTTGATGGAAATGTTACATGAAATTCTTCTTTTTCAGGTGGTGTCTCTGATCCAGCGTTTTTGGATTTGTTCTTGTGTGCCTCTGTGTTGCTGTCAGCTGTAGATGCTTTGAGATTTATGATGCAATCACAGCTTGTTTAAAAATAAACATGATATTATTTGTCATGAGGCTTTGCAACCTGGTGTGCCAAGAAAAGGAAAGGAGAAAGCGTTTGTATGAAAATGATCTGATCTCTTTAAGCTCATCCGAAAAACATTCTTAACCTCTGCTCCTTTGTTGCGGTTAGTGATAATCATTTTTTCCCTCTAAATCTTGATCTGATTGGAGAGTATGAGTTGCGATTGCAGCCTGCTGCATGAAACAAAGGTTTTTTTACGGCTGAGGAAGGCAGTTGGGTTGCTTTTGTTTCGTCTGCAAAGCTCCTGTTGGGTTGACCTAAGTGGGGGTGACACATTCACCTCCTATTCACAGTACCTATTTCTGGATGACTGTAACTTACTCTGACATTGCTAGGGGCAGCATTTCCTCTGTATTACTCACAATAGAAAGTCTCACTAATGTGTTTTGGCTCGATTTATTCATTTATTTTTCTCCAGTGAAAAAAAGGGAAAAAAAAGATGAGGCTTCTGATAAACGTTTTGGATAAACACAGCTGATAATGTAACGTATAAAGTAGAAAATGGCTTAAAAAATTTATTAAAAAGGCAACTGTGTCTGGACAGAAATGTGAGCTAAATCAAGAAGCTAGCCCTAAATATTAAGGATATTTATTTTTGATTCCTTAGCATTTTTTGTTAAACTACTATCCAAAGCTTTAGAATACATATCTCAAGCTAAGGAAAATGATGCAACAAAAGAAAAACACTTAAAATCCCCCTGATCATCTTTAGATCTATCTTCAATGTTGTCCTAGTGGTCTTTTAGTTATGATTATGCTTTTTTTATTTTTAGAGAAAAAAAAAAAAAAAAACTTGTTTTCTAGGACATAGTTTTTGTAGAGCGACAGTAGTTAATCAGAAATTCACCTCTGAGTTGTGGGTGGAACCGTTGGCACAAACCAACCCCGCCTCCACTTCCCGTCCCTGTTGCTGAGAGCTCTCTGTTTGAGCGGAGCAGGGAGGTTGTGGCCAGCCCAGCGTATATGCTTTATATTATTTAAGCTTGGAAGTTTTTTTTTTTTTTTTTTTTGCTCTACGATCATTGTCATCTTTTCTGAAAATGATTCCACTAAACCAAAGTCTTTTTAAAATGGGCAATAAGGAAAAGCAAGTCTGAACCAAATGAAGTCAGTTAGGTTGCCAGTTCAGTTCTCATAGACCGTCAATGCTCCAGCTCTTTCAATTTTAAATAAGCTTCAATTTTGAAGTCAAACTATTCACTTTGGTGAGTTACCAGAAATCAGTTAGATGGCTTTAAGTATCTTTATTTAACTTTTTGACAGGTTTATTTAGACTAGAGAGGATGTTAGTTTAATGTGATGTTAGTAAGACAACAACAAAGCATTTTAAGAAACTGGAACAAAGTGCACTACACCAGGTGTCCACTAGAGGCGTCTAACACCATCATGTGCTTAAAAAAAAGGGTCATACTTGTTTGGTCCACTTTATGTCCATTTTCAGAAGGACTGAGATTTTTTTAAATCATATTATATGGAAACAACCAAATAGCTCAAAACCAGAGTTTTCAAGAACATTTTTTTCCTGTGACTTCACCCAACGTCGATCCTTTTTACTTGGCTTTATAATCTTTTCTAGTTATTGCATCCAGCTCTAAAAAAGTAAAATATGTTTTCCCTTGGTTTGGATCAGTCGTCCATCATCGCATTCTCACTGTTAGTGCCTTCAGATCATGTTTATTGATTCTTTTGTGGATTAATCACATAAAATGTCAAATGAAACACTAAGTGTCAAGGCCAGTACAAATGACTGATACAATTAGACGTGCCTAAATCAATGTGCGTTTTGGTGAATAATCTAGAAATATAGTGTGCCTCCGCTTTTCAAGTCCTAGATAGCCCTGGGCAACGTGTGTTCGGGCAAAGCAAGGTTGGGGAAAAAGGAAGGAGAATTAACTTGAAACTCATTTTAATCAACCCTTTCTCACCTCACATAATAGGCTACATTTTTCTATCTAGTCCATCAGGATAATCACCTTTGCTTTCTGGCGGCGCAATCAGTTTGACTCAGTATCAAAGTTGAAATCGCAGACGGCACAAAGAGGTCTAAAGGTCTGATGGAGAAGGATGGTCCTGACGCCACCACTATTTAAATGAAATATGCTCATAGATTAAAACCAGCTTTTGTCGTTTCAAAAGAAACGAGCTGGAATTGAAATGATCGAGAAGGCTCGTGCGCATGGCAGCGGAGTTTACTTTACAGCTGAATCTTTTTGTGATTTTCTGCAGCAAAAGAAAATGAATGCGGGCATTAAAGTCAACTAAAACCATCCAGGAGAACTAAAACCTTCAGAAGAAAAAAAAAGCCTAAAGACCCACTCTAATGAAAATTGTGTTTTTGACATGTTCTTGTTGCATTTTTTCTCATGATGGAGGACATATATCGAAGAACTTAAGATAAAACGTGCATTTCTGAGTATTTCATTATTTAAATTGTTTGATCAGGAGCAGATGAAAACCTGTGGCTGGAGAAAGCTCAGGTTTGTGATGCAGCAGCTGTAATGGCCATACCAAAGTCTCTCTGCTTCTCACCAATTCTGAAACATCCACTTACAAACAAATGGATCCATTGATCAAACAGATCCTAATATGGGTCGCATCCTTTTTAATTTATGGAAGTTTATGGAAAATTGATCACGGAGGAAAAATGAATAATTGCTGTTTGTGCCCGGCTGAAATTATAAGACGCCAAGTATTTTATATATGGGAATAAAGCTGTGAAAGAAAAAGCCTCAAGCAAGATTTACGAGATTTGCACCGCTTCAACATTGCACACCAAACATCTTCCAACTGTAGATATATGCTCTGGTATCGGTGTGAACACCATATCTTAAAAGCACATTCAAGAACCTATTTTCAGTGTTATTGAACGCGCATCACATGCCCGGTGTGTATGTAGCATCCCCAACCTAAAAATCCACAGCAACCCCATCCGGGTGCATAATAATGAGGCTTAGCACGTTTTTAGTAAACTTTTAAAGTTAGCCAAACCCAAGAATCTATTTAAGGCAACTTTGTCATGCAAAAATAAAAATATTTCAGCCTTTTTCATGCTAAAATACAGACAACACCAATAATGAAAATGAAGTGTACATCTCGGGGTACAACTGCTGACTGTGTTTTTCTTGTTTTTGTTTTTTGTAAGACAACCTAGCTAAGGAAACTAAGCTTTGACTGTAACATTTTGTTCTCCAAGGGGTTGTGCCACCTTAGAAGTGATGTCACGAGACATGTCGAAATAATGGCCTTTGATGCTCCAACCAAGAAGATGCCCATCAGATTTTCCTGACACGCCACCTCCCACTCATTTCTGATACAACAGGAGCAGCTTCAGTTTACTTTTTAATTTCTTTCCACAACAAAGAACAAAACAGGCAGCTGAATCTGTAAACAACTGTCTCAATTTTTTCCATCTCAGTGCTTTGATGTGACCCTAAGGTGATGCCAACAGGATTGACAACTCGCTCCTGCAGGGCATTTGGACATGAAATAAATCACAGAGACAGGCCCGACCCTCTCAGTGCTCTGCTCCTGGACACTAATATATCTCTCATCTAGCTTGCTGCCCGAGTCACAGATGAGAAAACGACAAGGCGCCTTGGGGAAATGAATGGCATGCATGCAATTTACTAATACATGAGAGAAATAACAGCTCATAAATGTCGGTAGGTTAAGGGAAGAAGGTGTAGATTTGACAGCAATTAATTTATTCCCAGCAGCTTCCAATACTGAGTGAAGGCGTGAGGCTTGCTGCGCTTTGTCCAAGGAAAACATGTCTGAACCACCTCAGAGGCAAAACACAAAAAGTTTTCTTGATACCCTGCTTTTAGGTAGGAAAGACCATCCACTGCTAATGAAGATAATGAGGTGAAAACAAAAGGACGATAATCAGCTGCTAAATCCTTTTCAGAAGCGGTACTGAAGATCCGAAAATAGTCAGAGTTCACAAAACCGTTTTCAGCAAAGGTGTTGTCAGAAGGAACAGGTCGGTTCTCTATGTCACACTTGATTAGGTGTTGCCAGAAACACTCGCAGCAGGGGATGGCATTTCGCATTCCACCCCGATTAATGCAAAACCTACTGGCACAAGATTGTAAGCACTGCATCACATCTTATTTCACAGGTAAATAAAGGATCAAGAAGGCTTTATAGACTACCACTCCAACACCTAATCAAGTTATTTGCACACGCGACATAATCACATGTTTCGTTTCAAGTGGATGTTAAGTATTTATGCTGGTGATCACATGACCTCTCAAAAATATCTCTTTTTTTCATATTTAATGTCTCCTGCCTAATTTAAAGGAGATAATTGGAGCAGAAAATCTTTGCGGTCTCCACGGAGGAGGAGCGGCAATCCCACCCACCCACACACACACACACACACACATACACAATGCTAAGTGCTATCCTTTCCCGTCTCATGACCTGATGCCAACAAAAGGGATATTTGTTTGCTTTCAAACGTGCAGTCAGAGCAGCAATTTCAGCATCAAAGTTGAGTATTTTTAGGCCAATATGTCAGTCTTCTGGCATGCAGAGACTGGAATTCTAACAAAATTACAATCCCTTCATCTGTTAACAATGGGATCAATTTCCATAACTGAAGGAAATTTTGTGCAACAACAGAATTATTACTGCAGATACCATTTCAGCCTGAGGTGTCAATTAATATTAAATTTAGATGACAATTCAGAGATACTCAACTAAAAAAATTTTGTATAATACAATTGTATGATCAAAATGTCTGCTTTTTTGACAAAATGAATACCATTTGTAGGCTGCATTTCTCCAATCTAAATGTAATGTATGTAAACCAGTTTAATGTTGTGTATCTATTAAAAACAAACAAAAAAAAAACTTTACATTGGACCATGTCAGATAGTATGGTTCAATCAATACCCTAGTGACTTATTTTAACCTGTTTATAATAAAATAATTTCTTTTTTAAACGTCATGCATAGAAAAAAACATGCAGATATTGAAAAATGTGCAACGTTTTGCCTTGATGTATGTGTTCTTACAAATCAGGGAGGTGTAGTTGGGAATCTTAGTAATTTCAAAAAGTTAAAATGACATGAAACAAAAAGTGTGTGTGTTTGTGTTGGCTGAGATCAGCGTGAGCAAATGCTAGAAATTACCAGTGCATTTGAATGCAGCAGTGGTGAGCTCTTAAAAGTGTGCAAACTCTATGCAGCCCCTGAATGCACCAGCTGCTGCGGAGAATGTGACTATTAAATCTGCGCAACAGTCAGAATTAAATGTGAACACACTCTGCGATCGATGATGGTTTGTGGTGGCCAAGTGAGGAGGGAAGGCAGACACCTGGAAAGTCATGGTTGTGAGTCTGAGCCCCGTGTCAAAGATGATGAACAATGTCTCACCTGCTAAAGTGGCTAGTGAAATAATTTCTCTACCCGCCAAATTGAAGTTTTACCCACATTTGTTGGATGTTTATTCAGAGCCCTGTAAAAAAAAAAAAAAAAAAAAAAAAGTGTTTTTTAATGAATCCATCAAACTTGACAACAAATTATAGATGGAAATGTTTGCTACTATTTATCATATTAAACTAATTTAAAAATAAAGAAAAGTGTACATTCAAGTGTATGATATGCGGTGAAATGTACTGCACAATGGGCTGACGTATGAGGAATGATAAAAATGAAAAGAAATTTCCATAAAAATGCAACAATCTTACTTAAGGTCACAAAAGGTCACACAAGTTTAAAGTGTCCATGTGCTGCAAAAGTGTTCATAGTATAAAGTGTCATTGCTTTGCAGAAATTGCACAGAATTGCACATATTTGTTGTGTTTGGGATATGTAAATGGATGTTTCATCTGCTCTTCAGTGCCTCCACTAAAACAAAAAACAGGTTTAAAGTGGATTTAAAGTGGATTTGTGATATGAAAACAATAATGATAATCCTAAAGCACAATTTGATTTTCTATTTTCTAACAGACTTTCTCACGTACTATGTTCAGTAGACTTTACTGTTCCAATATCCCACTGCAGTCAATTTTGCCATGGATATTTCATGAAAAGTATTTTTTCAAAGTGGAAATCTTATGATTTTAAATATATATCCTAATCCAATTTTCTGTTTAAGCCAATGTCATGTTTCTTGAACAAATAAAGTCGTGCTGATCTCGTTCTCCCTCACAATTATATGAATGCACTCACAGAAAAAGTACAAAAGTCAGTCATAGAAGCTCAAGTAATTTTCAACAATGTATATATAGTTGTGCTCCTATTCACACCTCAGGGGTCCAGTCCCAGATTGCTCAAGTGGAGACTGATGTAGACATCTGTCCCTTAGAAGATGACACCACATTAGGATTTATCTACACTTCAGTGGCCTGGCATAATACATATAAAAACCTCTTGGGTTGCCTTTAGATCTAGAGATTGAAATGCACATTTGAACCAGTTTGTCTTCTATTTATTTTGGTTGTAAGGTTAGAATTTGTATTTGTATGATTCACTTAAAAGCTTAAAAAGACATTATAGGGCTTTTTTGTCTTTTAGATTAGATAATAGTTTGTGAAAACATTTTATCATAAATTGAGAGCAATTTTTCAACAGGGTTCCCTGTAACAGCTCATTTTAGGTACATTTTTTAACGGTGATCACAAATGAGAGGAGATTTACATCTTGGTCCACACTGTTCTGGCCAAAACATAGACAGCCCTAAATATATTCATTGACAGTGATGCATTTGCTGCCTGAAACTCTCATGTATCATAAACTTAATCTGTCTTTGTCAAGCCTCTTCATAGATATACTGCAGCGGGTACTTTTGATACCAATACACATGAAAGGAACTTGTTATGATGATTTAAAAAGAAAAAAAAATTGTCTTAATTAAAATTCCCTGCAGAGAACTATATTTATTAACTGGTTTTCTTTGTTTTTTGATGCACAAACCACTTATACACCAGCAAATCCTCACATGCAAGGTATCGCATACATTCTAGCATTTATATGTTAAGATGGAGCGCAAATGCACTGACCTCAACAAGAGGAGTCACTTCTCAGCCTCCATAGATTCTACAGACCAATCTCACAGCGTGTAAAACATGCATGAGTAACCCATAACATCACGGGGAGTTTTTTTGCAAAGCCAGCCTTGACATCTCTTATATAATGTTAATAGGACAGTCCTTGGCAACACAGCAACCACTGCTATCTCAGAAAATATGTTTTCTAGTCTGTAATTCTAACGTTTCTACTTGTGCTTTGAAATAAAAAAAAAAAAAAAATGAAGCTGGATTTTCTAATGCACTCAAATGCACAGGCTTGGTCAGACTACATGCATACCGTGTATTGCTCATTGCTCAGTGGCTCATTTTAAAAGCTAGAAATCCATTTAACATGCATCATTGATTGGAGGCTGCATTTGCATTGTTTAAAGCTGAAAGTGTTTTCTGTGTGCAAAAGATCTGGCAAAGCTCTGTTTGATGCAAACAAACACTGTTGTCTTTGAGATTTTAATTATTATGACCTTTGAATATTATCAAAAACCGATACAAAAAAAAGATTCTTCTTACATCTAAGCACCCAATGTCATTTATCTGAGTTTCTTTGTTGTTAAAATCATGACCCTTTTGACATGAAGTGTATTTTTTAAAGGTTTTTCAACAACAGAAAAGATCTCATTATTCTGCTGGGGCACATGTTGGATCATCTGTGTGATCACAGAACTAGAGTGTAGTATGTCGTACGTTCATTTAGAAGTCAAATGTAATGCAGCCCAACAGCTGCTCCCTCTCGAAGCATTTGGCTCCATTCCTCTAGAATCAAAGAGGCAGCAACTCTCTTACTCTGAGCAAATGCACCCATTTTCTCCAACCCAAATATTTCAAAGGATTTGGCTTTTTTTTAAGGAAAAAGGTCACATTTACCACAAAGAAAAACAGTTTATTTTTTGTCTATGCAATAGAAATATGCCAGTTTAGTCAACATGTAAGTAACAATATCCCTTTTTATCCTGTTAGGTCAAAATCTCCAAGCATCACTGTAGAAATAAATAATAAAATGTCATTAAAAGAGTCACAGTAAAACAAGGTTTAGTTAGCTTAGATGCTGATGGGGGTTAGACCTTCCATTGACCTTCCAGAGCATCGATTCAGGTGAACAGGGTGAAGGAGGCCTAGCGGACTGCTCAGAATAGAAAGGAGACAACCATTCACAAATTTAAAGGATATGTTTATGATTAGCTGGGAAAAAAGGCAGGAGATTTAGCTGTCGGTTCAATAGGAATTTCTGATTGTTAAAGATGTGTAGAGTGATGTAACAACAAAGGATGCCACAATTCTCTGTTCAAAACCAAAATGTTTGTTTCACCATTGAACCGAACTGTGAATCGTTGCATCCCGAATTTTATAATTTCACATTTCCTTTATTGTTACTTGCTTATTAACAAATAAAAAACATAGTTTTTTGTTATACAAAAATCATATAGGCAACCAAAACAAAACCGTGACCCAAAAATCCAGGTTTGAACCAAACAGTAAAAGAGTGAATTGTTGAATCCATAATGTTGTTATGTTCCATATAGATCTACCTCATTGAAAATGTGGTTCACCTTTTGCTGGCTTTTTTTTTTTTTTTTTTTTTTACTGTGGATTGTGTTCTGTGTCCTGATTGGCTGTAGATTGTTGTCAATCAATCTCCTAAATGAGAGACCACAATATGATGAAACTTAAATGGTTATCTTATGGCAGAAAGTAGCCGTGATACAGAAAAAAATGTTGACACTTTGCAGTTTTGCATTGTGTTCTTTTCTTTTGATGATTATATTCTGTAAATAAACTATAGTGGTCCCTCTCTGTATTGTGGTTCACATTCCGCGGTCTCGTTGTTTTGCAGATTTTTTCCTGTGTATGATTTCTTTTTCTGCAAAGGTTTGAACTTTGAGAGTTTAACAAAAAAAAAAAAGTGAGAAACGTGTAAAATTGCTCACGTCTGTCTGAGATAGTGTGTAGTGAGGGGTTATACAACCTCCAAACATCCACATTTGTTGACTTCACCTTTAGTGAGTTATTTTTAGAAAGTAACCTCTGAAATAATTGGGGGGAACACTGTATACCAAGAAATACATTTCATAAAATTGTGCAAGGGTTCGACTATTCCAGCGAACCCAGACCCCTTTGAATATTATCAGCAATGTATTCTATAAAAAAATATACTTATTATTATGTAACCAAAAATACCAAACTTTTTCATCTTTCTACAGCAGTAAAATAAAGAAATACACCGATCTTGGTACAAAGAAATCTCATTTACTGGAGTGTTCTAAAGATGTGTAGTCTCTGTTGTGCTTTGCTTTCTTAAATAACTAAAAAGTCCCATTTACTGCATGGGACTTTTCTGTATTTTATTTACAGCCTTGATGACTGCGGTGGAGCAAAGATTGCCTCCTTAAAGCAGGATTACATTGGTAAAAATGGAGAGACTTCCCAGCGATATGCTCAGGCAGCGTGACAGGAAGCCTGCAAGCTCTTAATGTGTCTTTGAGTAAAATCCTGCAGCAGCTCTGGGCAAGCCTCTGGCTAAAATGACATTCCACCTTCCTAAAAAAGGCAATCTCCCATTAAGGAATTTGCTGCATTTCATCGAAAAGGTCCACCTGTGACACTGAATCCTCTTTAAGTATCAGTTAAAAGATGCAAAACAAATCTGCAAAGAAGTGTATGACTTTGATTGATTTATGCTACATAATTTTTCTCAGATTAAACAAGATTTCAGTGAAAAATGTGAAAATAGCCCTCAATTGCTGCTACGATTAGTTCAAGCGTTAATCAATGTCAGCTGCAATTATAAAATGCTGCCATCCTTTCTTGGCTTGGTAAACTGTTTTCCTCCGTCTTCCCACACCCATCACTTTTTATTTTGTCTGCAGCCTAGTAGGATGCAGAAAACGGGGCTGCTTCTTACCAGAGGAAGAAGCCAGTCTCCAGGGAGAGTTTGCAACGGACATGATTATCTTCCATCTGTTCAATTAATGGTCAGCCTTCTCAGAAACCAACGAAAGGGGCTGCAGAAGTAACTAATCAAGTCAGGAGGCAAAATGAAAGACTAGATTTATACATTTCTTGGCAGAAATGATAAAAATGGACACATGAAAGGCGACAAAAAGGACACAGATTTTGCTAATTTCCAACAAAATATGCATAATATTGATATCTCGCCTCTAACAAGTGATAAGGATAATAAGCTCTTTGTCTTCAACCCTCTGAATTCAAATAAATCACATTTTCTGTGTTACAGATGTAAGTCTTCTTATCTGACCTGTGATTCTTGCCTTCAATTCCTGCAGTCTTTGCTCGCTAAGCGCATCAGCATGATTAAAGAACTTTCTAGAAGACTAAGCCTGTTTTATGCACAGGTCCTGTGTTATCACACGACAAGCACAGCCCTGCACTCCAGCAGCCAAACAGATAGTGGAGCCTATGCAGCTCGGAGCTGGCGTTGGCTCAAACAGCAGCTCAGCAGCGCCCTTCCATTCCCAGACATTCCACAGAAACACGCATGCTGCGCATCAAAGCACTTTTGTGAAGCCTCACCAAACAGAACCCCATCTTTGAACATCTTCTTTGCTGACATTTTTTCATTCATATTTTCAAAAACGTCAATGAGACCGCTGGACGACCGTAACGTTTTTATCTAAAGCAACGTGACAAATTAATTTGAGGACATCATCCGCATTTCCCGCCTGTATCCTTTTCATTCTATCCTCAAACCTTAATCTGGTAATTATTTTTCTTTTATTTATGGATGTGGAAGACAAGGAAGTAATCCCAAACTGCACAGGAAGAAAAAAAAAAGAGCCATTTCACAATGCTCTTTTTTCAAGATTCCCATATATTTGATGGAATAACTTGTTTTTGACCCATTTTTCTTGTCTTGCTGGCTGGAAAGGTTATGAATCCAATTCTATTTTCAAAAATGAGTCCTTCTTTCAAATATATCAGATATCAGGCTTGATCCAGTCAGTTTGATGGCTTCTTCATGCTTCCACAGGGACAGAAGAAATATTGTCAGGTCAGCTTACCATCAGCGGCAAACCATCAGCATCAGGCAGGCCCAAAATAGACAGCAAGAATCTAGCTCATATCTGTGCACCGTGTATGTATTTTGGTTCATAAATATGCTTTATTGATGACAATACTCTCACAGAATTGTCTTTTTTCTTTTTAAAAAGTATTTTAAGGGAGATTTCATCATCAACATTCAATAAACATCTTTGCTTTTGGAAAAAATTCAAAAGCAATCATCTCGGATCGGGAAGGAAAGTTCACTGCTTATTAAGAAAAAAGATTCCAATTTCTGTTCATCATGTCAATAACAGCCATTAAATGCATAGAGCACGAAACTCTGAAAATGGTTTAATCCATTTTCTCTGCAATGACAATATCAATCATAAAGTGGCAAGAAAACAATGTTTTCATTCCCCAGCTGGACCTCATTGGCTCTCTTAAATAATTTGGTCTCCATTATCTAATTACGTGTGCTTCTTATTTCATAATAACAAACGTCTGATCCCAAATCAGAATAAAAGAACACCCAAATGGACTAAATTAAACAACAATATTTAGACTGTAGACATAAAAATCATTCAGAGCTGCCTAATTTATGCAAATCAGTTGTTTATCTTCAAAACTATGAATTCCAGATCGTTTTTTTTTTTCAAAGAAACAGAAATGACAGAAAAAAATTGTTTTGGGAATTAAGATGGTATTTAAACTTTTTTGATTAAATCCACAAAAACATGCTGCAATACAATTGTTTTCAATGAGCTACAGAAAGTATCAATCCCAATACGTTGGGTGATTTGGTAAATTTTTGCTCACAACAATGCAAGTGATTTAAGATGCCAAATTATTGACATGAGGGTTCAGGGAAAAAAAATCATTTTACTGACCCACTGTCTCAAATATGATCAACACATTTTTAAGATGTTATAACTGAATTGCAAAGAATGAATTAACACATCAAGTAATTGTTAAAAAAAAGAATAATTTTCACCATAAAGTTTTGAAAAAATTTCCCGCTAAAAGTATTTTTGAGATTTCACGGACACAGCGATTTTGATATGTACAAGTTAAGCCCTTCTGTAAGTGCTCGTACCTCCATCTCCTCCTCCGACCACCAGAGGGAGCCCTCCCTGAGCACTGACATTCACCTGAGCATCTTCCTCACTACATCTTTCATCAGCCTTTGCCCTCTGCTCCCAGGTCCCAACAGCTGATCCTCATCTTCCAATCGCTTCAAACAGTATTTATTCTGGCGCAAAGTCTTGTTGTCACAGTCTGAATGGTTCTACTGTTGTCTCTCCATTTGTCCTGGCCCTTTCCTGTCTTGACTCCGCCCTGCGGAGTAGTTTCACTCCTGCCTGGTTTTTGACTTCGTCCTGCCTTGCCCTTGTCTGTCTTATCTTGCTAATATACCAGTTGCACATGGATCCAAACGCCTCTGCCTCTATGTCACCGAAGACTTCACCAGACTCCATGGCCAATAGATCACAGTGGTCATAGTTGAATGGAGGGGAGAGTGATTGTGATTGGATAAGCTGGACCAACAGGAGGCATTGACTTTGGAAAGATAAAAAAAAACATGCAGCTGCTTTTTAAAATCAAGCGTGAGGTAAATTATTTTAATGAAGCGCTGCATTTCTGACTCTGTTCGGCGTCCAAACTGAAAGCAAGGCTAATTTTCTGTAATTGTTTCTGTTTCCAATCAGTCTGCGTACTTGCTTTATATCACCATTATTTTTCTGCAGCCACGACATCTTGGATGGAGCTGTGGCCACTCAAACAGGTATTATGAGAGCAGCTCGCTGTGGCGTGTTCATGGATATTCTGTCGATGAACGCGGGCGTTCACCGGTCACCTCTTAGATCTTTGCTGGTGGATCAGCTGCTACACCACAGGCTGCATCGGCGCAACCAGCAGCTCTTGCAGTTAGAAGCCTTGGCGAACTGATGCGATAGCAGCAAGGCAACGTGCGTCACTCCTCCTCTCCAAGTACATTAAATGAGAAACGAGGTGGTTGTAAACTAGGCAAAAGCACCAGTACTCCTGCAGTGCCTGAACCCTGTTGAGCCTCGCATTGATCGCAGAACTTGCGCTTCTTGAAGATAATAGCATCAAAAACAGTGGAGCTCACGTTGGAGGGTGTGCTGAGCTATCCGAGGTTTGTCAGCCGGGCATCAACTCCCATCCTGTCCCAAAAGTGGCCCTTGAACTAAGCCATTTGAGCTTAACAGATACCGGATGTGCACGTCAAATCCGTTCTTTCAACCATATTCAGCAGGTTCTGGTCAGATCTGCAAACTCCACATCCAGAGAACAGACTGTAATCAATTTCACCATCCTGCACTCTTATCAGCCGCTGCAGATTCTGTTTATTTTATTTATTTCAGCTATCTTTGCATTGTCAAATGTTGAAACCTTGGCTTAAAGAAAAGAAAATCAACAACTTCATAAGACAAGTTGTTACCGGGAGGTGAAAGCTGATAACCCCCCCCCCCCTCGGCATCTCAGAGGATATTATTCAAACTCATGCAGGCACAAAGCCAGCAGAGAGAGGTTGGTGAACTGTTGGGGTTTCAAACAGGAATATGAGCCCAACGTGACAGGATTGTGTTTGTGTGATTTCAGATGTGGATTTATTAATCTGCAGCTGTTGGACTGAGGTTTATTTTCTGTTAGACTGCTCATATTCCTGCAGCATGCTTCAATCAGATTGCGCCTTATCGGAAGAAACAGACTGTGTAAAGCTATCTTAAGATACTGCAGCCGTCCACGTTTCACAGGATAGGCACATTACCACACGATTATTGCGAGCCCGCTGACACTGCCTCTACTTTGAGGTTACCCCCCGATGTGGGCTTGCTAAATATCTAATTGAAAAGCAGATGTTCCTCTCACATAGGCATTAAAGAGGATTGATCCTGAGCTGATTCTGTGTCCCCGCTGCGATTGGAGGAAAATACACAACCGCCATGTTGGAATCTTGGAATCAAAAGTGCAGAATCTTCTAGTTGTTTTTATCTTTACTTGTTGAATTTGATATATTTTAATCTACCTGGAAAATCCCCACTGCTCATAAACAATACATCTTTTTTTCCTAAAAGGGACAAAAAAAACTACAGAAGACTGGAGGAGCAGCACAGGACTTTTATTTCTTTGGTGCTTTTGCAGGAATTACAAGATTTGGCAATAATTGTGCATTGAACACATGACAGTGTAGTAGAGGAAATGCAGAAGATTCATTGCTGTGAAGGGGCAAATTGTATCTAAATTGTATACAAAGTAACAGACATGCCCTTTGTTTGGTTGCTTTCACTGACTTACATTGAAGCTGCCTAAGTGGAGATCAAATGATTCCCCTAAAGCAAAATTTGCTTTATTTTTAAATTTATTTTAGCCATTTGAATTTGAGAAACGTTTCAAGGAAAAATACGCAATGTGCAAGTTCACCTCACAAACGTGGCGCTTCACTTTTCTAGCCTCAAAAAATGAGTCTAGATGAGGAATATATTTTCAAGTCAGAGAAATTCACAACATGCATGTATTGCATATGTAGTAGGTATTAGTGTAATGATTCATTTTACCAATGACTCTATCCACATCATAATTTCTGGTTGATAGTCTGATCCATAGTCAATATCGGTTCATTTTGAAGGTTCTGGTTCACTGACCTAAAATAGATCCAGGACATCTTTAGCCAAAACTTCAACCAGTGTGACTCAGCCCTTTGTTGTTTTTCCACATCAGGATTAAACCAAACAGAAATTCACTAGAACATTCTACCACACTGTATGGTCACATGTCTTTGTAAAATCCAGTGTTTCCACACATTCAACTGTAATGATGGTTGATCATTTTTTGCTGCCTTTTTTTGCTGTGTGTATTGTTCGCTGTGGTGCACTTGGTCGTTTTTACGTTTATAGTAAAAAAAAAAAAAAAAAACTGCCATGCTTCAACCTAAATTTGATTTTCCAATATCAGTTTTAATTGATTTACTTTGTTATTTTATAGGTCAGTTCTTTCAGTTTGAATCCTAACTTGCCTCAGACGGATCTGGTTGGATTGTAGGAACATTGACTGGTCGTTACACCCCTACATGCATAGTGCCAAACATGGGCAGCATATTAATGTTTTTGTTGTTTATGCTGCATATGGCCCAAAAAATGGGAAAACAAATACATGAATACTATTTATTGTATTTCTGACCTTGTATACACGAATACACAATTACTGTAAGTACAAAATAGTACCCGCAAATACTACATACAGTACAGGGAGTACATTTGTATGTAAATATATGCATTAAATCACATAGATTTACATAATCTATTCGATTATAGATAATTGAGTTTTCTTGTTCAGCTTTTTGATCTTTAGGGGCTTCTGTCCCCAAAAGGGGAAAAGTCGTTTTTGGTGCGTGTGGGTCTCACGTGTTGTTTTCAGTGTTCAGTAGCCTCACATGAGCATCGATGCACACTTGTTTTTGCTTGCGACTTCTGAAAAATATCTAAGGCTCTGGATTTTGAAATTGTAGATTCAGACACCCCGATCAAATGGCGAAGGCCAAATTTAGTGCAGTAAGTATTAAAAAATGTTATTTATAACACATTCAAGTACAATACTGAGTGTGTCGATTTTGAAGCAAACAGGTCCAAGGTCATAGATCGCTGTCTACTTGCATGTTTCGGGCGACAGGTCACAAAAAAAAAAAAAACACTTAAATTATGCTTATGCTTATGGACCTTTCATTTTTTTAGACCCCTAACATCAAATCGTGCA